>CABHPQ010164746.1:0-27500 GCA_902168405.1 Peromyscus aztecus | reverse complement strand
TTTGTGAAACACCATGTCAACACAGTGCAAGCTGTCATTAAACTCACCGTGTAGGCAAAGCTGGCACTCAACTGAAGCGCTGGCTTCTACCTCCCAAATGGTGAGATTGCAGATGTGAGTCCCCCATGCATGGGTTAGGCTATTGTTGATATTAACTGTTTGCTAGCTAATTTCCTGGAACACAGTATGTGATCACACTCTGAACAGTAATTAGAGATAAACAAGCAACTGTCCTGCGTCCAAGAGAGCAGGACACAGCTTAACAGTGGCTCATTCGCAAGTATTTAATGAGTGCCTAAGATGTGCCTGGCACTGTGGAGAGTAAGGGGCAAAGCACACATGTCTCTGACACTGCAGCATGTGACTGAAAGACACCTAGGAGTGGACCTATAGTCAGTCACCTGAGAGACAGAAGCAGGTGAATCTCAAAGAACTCTACCACCAACAGAGGTATTTGTATTTCGTCCTAACAGCAACAAGAAATCATGAAATATTGTCTTAAATATGTTAGTTGTTTTAGTTATCTCTTTTAAATCCGTGGAGAAATAAAGACATTCTAAAACTGGTATTGAAAGCAATCTATGACCTCCAACCCAGTACTCCAGAACACACTAAAGAATCCTACACACAGATAATAAATTTTTAAAAATGAATCAACAACCTAGTGCTACACATCAGAACACAGCCTTAGTTGCAAAATGAAGAAACTGGTAGAAGGAGACAAGTAGCTGGAAGATGATCATTTAGAGTCACCCAAAATGTGACTAGGGTGTGATTTGGATCCTACACTAAGTCTGAGTCTGAAGTTCCCTCTGTAGGAAAGCAGAGGTCCCACATATTGGGACATCAGTGAGATTAAGCTTCCCTGTTCCCTCCAGTCACATACCTGGAATCTTGGTTAGCTTTCGCCAAGATGATATCAGAGATCTGTGTCTTTCCACGTATTTGCTTACTATTAAACACTGAGAAGAAATACATGTACTAATATGTCTATTAAGTACAAGGACAAGGTGGTCTCAAAATCCCAAGGGTTCATCATAGGAGATGAGAGCATCTTTCCTAAAAAGTTTAAGGATGACACACATACAAACATGCATGCACACACATTCATACACACATACAAATACACATACACACATAATACACACATGTATGCACACGTACACACACACATGCATGCACAAATACACATACATATTTTCAGAGCTGACCATTTGGTATTGGATAGCCAATAGGTGTGCTCTTCTATGGGAAAAAAACTATTTCTCTCACAATTAATGAAAAAAAAGGAGATCATAATTCTGAAAAAAAGAGAGGTATGTGGGAAGTTTTGGAGAGAGGAAATGGAAGTTGGAAATTGTGGAATTATATAATTTCAAAAAATAAAAGACGGTTATTTTTAATTTGCAGAATGGTGACTTAGGAGATGGCTCAGTAGGTAAAGTACTTTCCATGTCAACATGATGAACAGAAATTCGGAGCCCAGAACCTACATAAAAGATGGACAAAAATGGGATGCCTGCAATCTCAGCATTTATAAGGCTGAGTAAGGAATTCTCCCAGGGAAACTTGTTTGCTAGAAGAATCAGAATAGGCAAGCTCCAGGTTTAGTAAGAGACTTCGCCTCATTCAATAAAATGGAGAGTAATAGAAGACTAGACACCCAACATCATCGTCCAGCCTTCATGTGTACACACTTGTGAACATACAGAGTACAAACAAACACATACACACAATTTTAAAAAATAGTTTGTAAAGGTCAAACTTTTTTTTTTCAAAACATGCTTTGAAGTATACTTGCTAGACCAGGTTCCCTGGCTCATACATTTGTTTTCAGCTTTATGAAGACACTAAAATCTATTCCACATCAGGATGCTCTTGTTATTTTAAATTACTATTAGATCAACAAAACCGTAACTATTTGAAGACAATCTTGGCTCAAGTAACAAACGACAGTGATTTGAATGAGACTTAAGAGGACCATGAATTAAAGCATTACCATTGGGAAGGATGATGTCAACAGATTTTTCCAATTGGATGCCTTTGCTAGAAGACTTATTCAGTGTAGGAGTAAATACAAGGCTGTGTGTCCTTTACATTTTCATTTTCCATTCAATAAATGTTTGTTAGATGTTGCAATATAAATGCTTGCATACCAGGGACAGATATTCACTGACTTGACACATAATGCTGAGCAGTTCATGTCAGTACAAAGGGGTGAACAGAAGACAAGGGAGAAGAAAGAAAATAAAGGGTTGACATCAAAATGAAGGCAAATATTCTCCTCTATGCCTGGAAGGAATCAAAGAGAAGTTATGTATGAAAATCACCTGTAATAAAGTGGGTGACAGGACAGAGCTGTGATTAGAGAAGGACAGGAACCCCCTGCCTTGGTCTCTTGTGTTCTGCAGTTATAGTTATGTAGCACCATACCCGCTCAGATTGTTAAGATCTCAGTAAGAAAAAGAACTGGAACAAAGAGAGGATAGTATGCCATATGACACAAGAGCAGAAATGTCAAGGTGGAAGGAATGAAGCCAATCCTTCCAGACTTGTGGGCCATGATGAGGAAATATATTTTTTATAAGAATAAAGCTGTTGAAGCAAGAAAGTAACATGATTCATTTGATTTTTCACAATATATCTCTGGAACCTTCACATGCACAGCATTGACAGAAACCAAAACAACCTTGGGGAGATTCACTAGGAGACTCTTGTAGGGAACTACAAGAATGAGATGGAGGTGACTTTGCCTAGGGAGGTTGTGGTGACTGTTGGGAACATAGCAGAAAGGTCCTTGTGCCCATAGATCTCCAGAGAAACCAGGAATATTAAGTATACAGGATTGTCTTTACAAGGGGAAAGATGAAAAACCTGTTCTTCCATCCAGAAAGCTGAGAATTAAGAGTGATAAATATCCTGATGATTTGCTTTCTCTGTTTGGACAGGCCGTATCATGCCCTTAAACTAGTATACATAGCGTATCTCTAGACCTATCTTCTTGGAAGAAATGACATGTACCCTGGGTTGAGTTTCAATGTAATTATGCTTCCTTGTGCAATGGGGATTGTATCATACCAAGAAATCTTTTCCAAACTATACTGAGCTTAAATACATTGGTAATAAACCACCTGTTATTAGATTCCCCAAGTCTGATCCAGGTTGACATATCAATCTGCACCAGGTTTTCAGTCTTATCTCTTCATGTGGTTCGCTTCCCTCTATGACACCTACAGGGACACCCTCCACCCCAGATGACAGAGATAGAATTAGAGAATTGAAAATGTTAGTATAGAATGACCTGAGGAGATTAGGCTGGGTTTAGGAAGCAGGTTTGGTCAGTAAAGTACTTTTTATGCAAGCTTACAGACCAGAGTTTGGGCTCCCAGAACCCATGCAAAAACATGTTTTGTTTTGTTTTTTAATCCTGAGCTGAACACATACTTATAATCCCAGAGCTGGGGAGGTGGAGACAGAAGGATCCCTGACAATTTCAGGCTGGCTAGATTTGCTGAATTTATGATTTCCAGTTTCAACAAAAGAACCTATCTCAAAAGATTAAATCAGCAGCAATGGAAGGAAACACCTGACATTGACCTCTGGTCTCTATCCAGATGTGCCCATACACATGAACATATATGGGTACATATGCCACAAAAATATACACATGCAAAACAGATTAGTAAAATCTTTAACTTTTACTGGTTTTTGAGATGTCAAAGATGAGACAGGAAATAGATGGAAGGCAAGTTTGAGAGCTGTGCTTTCATTATAAAGTTTTAAACATCTAAAGGCATCATTTGTGGAAGTCCATGTACATGGCGTCCATTGTAGAGGAACCCTACACTTACCCGGGTTCATCTGGCTAAAGCAAACCAGCATCAAGAATGCAAAGAATACTTAGAATACTGAAAGACAAGGGAACAAAACAAGTAGAGGACTGGACTACAAGCTGCCTCAGTTATGTCTCAGGGAGTTCTACTTACTGTTAGTACCAGTGGAGGAAAAAGTAGGGGATTGAGACGTGGACATATCTGAAACTGAGAAAAGGCATTGTGGAGGGAAGACAAGTGGAAGAGACTTTAAGAGTTTCTTGGCTAAGAGATGGCATACGTTGAGGGTAAAAATAATAATAATGAGGACTGGAGAGATGGCTAGTAGTTAAAAGCACTTGCTGCTCTTGCAGAGGACCTAAGTTTGGTTCCCAGTGCCCACATCAGGGCCTCAAAGCTGTCTGTAACTTCAACTTCAGGAGATCTAACACTTTTTTCTGCCCCACCATGGGCACTTACACATATATACATATAGACAGAGAGACAAACATGAATAAAAATAAAATATTTTTTTGAAAAAACTACTAGGAAACAGGAAAACAATAGTTTCTTAGGTAAATAGCCATGTCCTTTGCTAAGAACTGTAGTCAAAGGGAAGGAAGAGCTTTGCAATGCAGATTTGAATTCCACAGCCCCATCACAAAAGCCTTATCCCTCCTCCTGTCCTGCATGAAGTCCAGAATCCTTTGTGTTGATTTCTGTATTGATTTAGCTTAAGTGAAAGGAAAGAACTACATGCTGTTGTTTGCCTGTGGTTGTGAGATGAAAATACAAAGTCAAGTCCATCAGATGGAAGAGCCTGAATTGAAGGTCATAAAAATGGTCTCCTTGGTTGGCAGCAAAAGTGAAGGAAAGTGAATAAAATAAGGAAAAAAAAAAAAAAGAAAGAAAGCAGCACTTTATTAGAACTGGACAAATAATACACACTGCAATAAATATTTTTTATTTAGTAATTTAATCTAAAAAAGAGGTAAGTATCATATATCATTTAGCTACAAGAGTTAGATTTATTGAAATCCTTAACTTGCTTAATGTCATATATTTGGTAAATGAAGAAATAAGAATGTGCAGGGTCTCTGACTTCTTTCTTATGTATATTGCCAGCATTTGCAGTTAGGTAATCCAGCCATGCACACAGTGGGGAATTTTGAAGATTACCAGTAGCAAGCTGTGAATAGGGTTGAGGCAGAATGGCTCCCTGCTGGTTGCCTTGATCAAGAGTCTTTACCTTTTGGCACCTCCCAAAGCTATCATGCCTGGTACATAAAACCTTAACTTCTCTCTCTAACCATTGCTATCAAATATCTTCCCTAAGCAACTCACATCGCTCTGTGCAAGTGTCTTCAGAACTTCTGAGTAGATGACTGCAAGCATCAAGATAAATGAGCAAACTAGCCTAATGATAGTCGCTAAATTACTTTAACATTGTAAGCTTCAGTTTTCTCATCTGTAGAGATAATTATTTCCTCTTCACACCATCTGGAAAATTTTATATAAAGTCATCCAATATTCTGACTGTCATACAGAAGGCATGCAAAACAGGTTGAATGTGAAAATGTCAGAGAGAGTATGACTAAATTTAACAAACTAGTTCATGTTAATATATGCAGAAGAGAATATGTCACTGAATGAAGAGAAGACTCTAATCAGACTTCTCTGTCTCCAAGGTAACATTCATGTGTTTCAAGGCATGTATTACTAGATAGGAAGAACATATTTAAACACAAGGTCATGATACATAATTTATACTTATTCACTAGTGCCTAATATTTCATTGAGAAAACCGTATATTTTAATTTATATTGATAAGTTATTTTTGTAGTGTTCTTTTTGTCTAAAGTCGTTGCATAAACTGACAAGATGGGAATGGAAGGTTAACCTTGGTAAACTATAAGGCAACATAATTGACTGCCAGTAGCCTGCAGCCTCTCAGTAACCACGTCACTCATACAAAGGTAAAAACTATCAAGGAGAAGACAGCTTACAAAAGATTCTCTTGGTACTTTGTGATGCTCCTGGAAATGGCAGTCACATTAAGACAATCTTAACCACACTGTCACTGTACAAACCATATGTCAGATTACCAGGAGGGAACACTTAGATGTCTGCCCTTTTGGAAACAATTTTGTAAATTCATATATATGGAGGCTACCTTTGTCCTAAAATATACAAGGTCATCTTTAGGATGGGGCATTGGATTTGATTTCTGATTCACAATTTGGAAAATTGTTTTCTCCATTTATAGATTAATAGATGATTTTCAAAGAGACTGTCTGATAAAGAATTGTATAGAGGAGACATCACTATTGATTGCTTTGTCAATTAAACAAAATGTTAACTGCTAGATTGAAGAGAAGTCTTAGTGGATAAAATGCTTGTCATGCAAGCATAAGGAACTAAGTATGGATCCCCAAAACTTGTAGAAATTGGAAGTGGCCACTCACTTCTGCCATCTCAGGTCTGCTGAAGCACAAATATCCTTGGGATAAATCCTACTTGCTTTTTGGATTTTTGATCAAGAGTTGTTGGATGCTCAAAATATCCCAAGATAGGATTGATCATGACAACAAACAAAGATAAAAAAAAAAATCTCTGTAATCAAACTGTAGGACCATTAGAATAGCTAGTGCATACATCCTCTTTCACGTTGGCTAACACATTTAAACTGATTTTATATTTAAGACTGGGACTCAGATTTTCCTAAATGTGTCTTCAACTATACCACAAATCATGATTTGGGTACAATGTAAAAACCAAAGCAAGTAGTGTAATTACTAGGATCATCCCACAGCTGTAGTTTAGAGAATAGACATTTATAACCAATGAAGCTTTGTACTGTCCATAAGGCCTCTCAGCCCTGAATTGGATGAGCAGCATGCAGACAGAGCCCCTTTCAGGAGAAATAAATAAGCCAGTGTTTGTGTTTACCCCAAAACTACCTTTGCTGCATAGGAAATGTTTAGTGGCATTTATACACTTGTCAATTACTCGTGGCTTGTAGTTTTTATTGTAATGAGTCCATAGACTTCCCCAAAACACTACCATGCTCATTAAAAATAGCAGTATCCTGTTTATTAATGTCAGCAAATTTGTGATTCAAAAAAAGCACCTCACTAAAGGGTCAGAAGTTTATATTAATAAAAAAGTCTAAAAACATGGAAGAAATATGACTCTTTGAGCCAAAATATTCTATTGCTGTGAGAGCCAGACATTAATAATTCATTTTCCATCAAATTTGCACTTCTGGGTCTTGGAAAGGCACAGTAGTTTGAAAGGCCTACTCGGGCAGGAAGGCACACTTTAAAGTTAGTTGACCCCTCTATCACACAGTGTGGAAAGCAATCCTTAAAACAGTATAAACTTTCTCTTGCTCAAAGTCATTTTGAATTCACATGGTCTATAACCTCCAACTTTACAAGAATCTATATAGAATTAATAAAATGGAAAAGATGGGAGAGAATATCATGAAGACTACACTCAGGAGTTGTGTCAAAGAAAAACTCAAAGACTTTCCACTTGTTGGTTCCAATGATTAATCATTCTAAAACATAAATCAAAGCCATGGCAGGAGTGAGGGGCCACACCGGAATTCAGCTTCTCCCTGCCTTAGAAAGCTCATATCCTTGGAGAGGCCACTGCAATGTCTGAAAACATTAAGAGCCAATGGCTTATAGGTAGAGGAATGTACAGGGTACTTTATGAAAAAATGATATGGGAAATTATTCCAGAAACAGTTAACTTCTGAGTTGAGTCTTGGGAGATCTCTAAATTCAGCAGGAATTGACAGTATGTTCAAAGAGGTTACAATTCAGAAAGATGATCCAAGGGACTAGAGAGATGGCTTTGCATTTAAGAGCACATTGTGCTCCTTCAGAGGAACACAATTCAGTTCCCAGTACCCATGTTGGACAGAATACAGCTACCTAGAACTCTAACTCCATGGAACCAGACACTTTTTTCAGGCACACACACACACGGATGGACAGACAGACAGAGACAGAGAGACAGAGACTGACATCTTTTAAAAAGATGTATTAAAATGACAATGATCTATGAAAAGCCGTTCAGCAAAATTCTTGGCAAAGAAACCAGTGTGGCATATTTGAAAAGATAAAATTCTCTTTAAACATGGAATGTAAACACAGATACAGGAGACAGGAAAGTATAGCTATGGAGGAGCATGTGTCCTGTAGACAATCTTCAGGTTGCATTCACTTGGGAATGGGAAACCATAGACAGAAGTGCTACAACCCCAATGAAGGAAAGGTAATAATACAAGATGAGTTTTGTAGGACACACACCTAATATGTGTAAAAGTTTATATCTCAGTAATCTCAGGTTTTTTTGCAAAAACAAATGTTGATCAAGAGTCATGAACTGTTTAATACAAATTTTGTAAATTAATTTTTCCTAAAATAAGTTCCTGTAAATCTGTGTTAACAAATATTTTTTGAGTTTGAGATTAGAGTAACATACACAATTGCTTAAAATTTTGCTAAAATAGCAAATGTTGAAAATTTTCAAGGAGACAACAAATTTATTGGAAAAATATAAATGAAATTAAAATATTACACATACACATTCCATTACATTTGTATATGTGACACCCACCAAGTATTTATTTGCTCCCTGCATTCTCAGCCCATTATGAATTCCCTTATAATTTCTGTCACAAAAATAGGGCAGAATGCATGCATGCCTCTTCTTGACTTCTTAATTCTTTACACGCTTGGCAATTTGTGTCTGCTAATGTTGCAAGAAGATGAGCTTCCATCTTCCTAGGTCCCTGAGTAACTACATAGAACAGAGGCACTTGCTACACACACACACACACACACACACACACACACACACACACACACACCATCAAAGTAAAAGAAAAACAATTTTTAGTGTCTCTTAAATCAAAACAAATCTTAAATAAATACATCATTATTTCTTACTTTTTCCTCTCCTGTCTAATGCATGCCTAGTTTAGACCTCCAAAGATGCCTCATTTTCTCTTCTTTCTCTTGCTACAAACTTTGTGATTTCCTCCCTCCCTCTTTCTCTCTCTTTCCGTGTGTGTGTGTGTGTGTGTGTGTGTGTGTGTGTGTGTGTGTGTGTGTATGCATATATAGATTGGGTGGGGAACTCAAGTGAGAATGTGGAGACCAAAGGACAACTTTTGAGTAGCATTCTCCTTCTACCAAGTAGGTTCTTAGGATCAGACTCCTAGTCAGACTTGACAACAATCACCTTTACAGACTGAGTCATCTCTCGGGTCTTTAGACATTAAATTCAAAGAAAGATCTAATTGCTGAAATGAAAATAATAACATTGAAAAATCAGACAAAAATTTTGTAATCAAGCTCGGAAGCAAACAATCCAACATGCTAGCAATAGTCCTACCTGTGAGGTATGTAGCCAAGGGTTTTGTCTTTGTTAACTTTCTAAAATAAGCTTTAATTATTTTCCTGTAAAACAGCACACTATTTTATATTTAAATTTCCAAAAATCACTTGAGGGCTTGCCTCAAATCATTTTTTATAAATACCAAACATGAATAGGGGAACGAAGAAAAACAGATGAGACTTCACATGAGTTTTTCAGACTGAACACATGCACATTGTTACTTTCAAGACTGTCTAATACCTGAAATTATTTTCCTCTCTATATTTTGGAGAATATAGTCACACCCAATACTGCAATATCCAATTCTAACTATTTCATAACTTGAATGAAAATATTTAAACTATTAATTGGTTCTAAGAATTGTCTGGGTATTGAGTACTCTAAATTGCTTAAATCAACTAAAATTAAAACATTAGTCCTATGTATTTGTTCCACTTTGCTTTTCCAGTAAGTATTCCCATAAATGCCACTCAGAAATATTCTCATTCTCATAGACCTTCAAGTGTTTGAAAGTCTTTTCAAGGCTTTGAAGGATCTAATATGTAAAGAAAAAAATGACTAACTGTAACTTCTATAATTTTTTCTCTGTTTTTTAATCCTACAGTAGATGTTGAATAATTTTAAGAGATTTTACTTTTTTTGGTTTCTAGATATGAGTTAAAGACTGTGAAAAAACTAAATTACTTCACAAGGCTGTAATGTCAGGTTGGTCATTTACCTGTTAAGATAATCTAATCAAATCTCCTGCAACTTAATTGCCCCAAAATTTAAACTGCTCAGATTTCAGTTTGAATTTATGGTTTACTAAAACTGAAAAAAAAATGTGCAAAAAAATATCTGTGACTTCAAGGGCTCAAGGCTGATTAAAGTAATAGTGACTTTGTTGAACTCCAAGGGTACTTATACAAGATAAGATGAATATAACATTTCAAGTATGAGTTGATCTAGATATTTTTCCATTCAGTTTCATAAATTACTTTTAAACTTCGGATGGCTTAAGTTTGGTGTTCTATTTTTGGTGTTTGGTTTTGATATGAAGGTCTCTGTGAGTATCCCTGGCTAGCCTGTAACATGACATCCTCCTGCCTCAGGGTCATGTGTGCTGGGATACAAACATCCCCCATCACATCTGCCCATGTTCTAAGATTGGGACTTTCATGTTTGGTAAGAGAAGCAGTTGGCCTGTAACTGATATTAAAGAGACTTCTCTGCTTGTTCTCATCTGACTTTATTAATAGTATTTGAGTTGTCTTTTCTCTCCTAGCATGAAAGCAGGGCATATCATATTTGCATTCACTTAAAAAGAACATATGTTTTCAAAGAAATTGTGAAACCTTCTTTCCACTTACACACTACGTCATGCTGTGCCGTCAAGATAGAGTAGCATGGAGATGGCAGATCACCACCCAAAGAATCTGACTTAAGGAAGTAGGAGACAGTTTTGAGGTCTTGGAGAAACTAGGTCAGCCCACTTGAATGTAGCAAATACCCCAATATTTAATAAAATAGAATGGTATACTTGAACTACCTATGCTGATTAATTATGTCATTTATGTTTTACAATTGACAGCAAAATGTGTCTTTGCTGGGGAAAAATGATCTCGTAGCCTCTGTACCTCTCTATTTTAAATGCTTTCATGATTCACAAAACCTCACTGCCTCGGTAGGCAAAGCCCTCCATCATGGCACCAGGTGAGCTTCTACAAATACTTTCTGTACAGTAAGCATTGTGTTGGCAATAGTTAATTGGAGAGAAGCAAGATGACGACAAAAGAACAGGTTGCCGCTTTTCCTCTTCAACTTATGGCTCTACTAATGTTTTGTATCTTGAAGGTCTTTCCATTTCTCTTCTATGACCCACTCTCCCCAACATGCTTTAACGTGAGTCTGCTATTTATATCCAAAATACTCAAGGAGGTTTTGAGTTTGTCTTACTCTTTAGGTTGATTCATCCCCCTGCAGCCTGGCTTCCTGTTTTACTGATTTCTGGAAACTCTTAATTTCATTATTGAATTGAACAAGTGGTCAGTTTTGAGCCTTTAATGCTGTTGATTGTTCTTATATGTTCCTGTTTATAAAATCTTGCTCATGGCTCATTTGCATATCTTGTCTCTTTCCATAGTGACATCTTAACTCTTTCAATGTTTCTTAAATTCATGCTCCCTCTACAGTTTTTGAAACTTTACCTTTTTGGTTCTGAACATTTTCCTGTGATGCACCTGGCACAGAGACCTTCCCATCATCCTTCTGCATCTGCACTGTGCTTCCCATTATTAGTACCATTTATTATCCTTCTACATGAGGAAGCATCAAGATGAACAACCAGTGGCCTGGAGAGATGGTTCAGTGATTGAAACATGTGTAGTATAAAAGCACATTTGAGTTCTCCAGAACCAAGTAAGAATCCCAACAAATGTGATGAGTGTGGCAACCCACCTACAATTCCAGCCTTAAAAGCGGAAGCAGAGGATCCCAGATCAAGCTTGCTAGCCATATTGGTGAGCTCTTGATTTGACTGAAAGTGCTTTAAAGAATCAGTTGAAGGAGCGATCCAAAATGATTTGTAGCGTCAATCCATCCACCCAGCGTCTCCACATGGACACACACACACACACACAGAAAATTTACATATGCCTGTGCACACTACATCTGTATGTGTGAAAATGGGGGAGGGGAGGAAAAACAAACAATAAAGAAGGAAACGACCCTCCAAGTTGCCCTCACATAGGGATTCCACATCCAGAGGGAAATCCTTGTTAGCTGTGAGCAGAACAGCAATGCTTTTCCATAACGGCCATAGTTTACCTGGGAAAAAATGAAATGTACAGCTGACTCCACCCCCATGAAACACACATTCTGCTGCATACTTTAAGGGCAACATAGTGCAAGGAGAACAGAAGACAAAAGAGGACATTTTCTTTAAGTGAATATACAACCGATAATGTGATCACTTGCAAGCATTCAGAGTTAGTGGTTTCAAGACTTCAAATCATGGCTAATTTTTCCTGGCAAATGTAATTGAATTATTAAATAATCACACCAGTGTTAGGCATTTGTAATGGAAGAGAAAGGAAACTATTTATGTTTTCCCCTCAAGGCCACGTTATATTTGAATGTTTCCTGCCTAATAGCTGCACCTGCTGCTGAGGACAAAGCCTGCCATGAGTGTGTGCAGAGCCTAATGGGCATGTTGTCTCCCTCTTCAATTGCTTCACCTTTTGTATCATTTAAAAGAGAAAAGGCTTGCATTTTTGTGTGAGCTAGCTTAAATCTGTTTTTGTTACTCCTTGAAATTATTTCTATTGTCATCTCAACGATTGTCAGCCAACTGTCGGTGAGGTTTGTTTGGGGAATTCAGGGTGAGTTCCCTAAGTGAAACTGTCAACCTTCTCAAATACACAGTCAACTCTATTATTTACAGAGTTAGAAAAATGTAGTCATTCCTTCAGCGAAGTTTGTCAAAGAATAAAAGGAGCACAGTTTAGAAATTTCTAAAAAGGACTCATTTCTGATTTGCCTAATTTTAGACAAGTTTTAAATACCATTTCATCTCAGGAGCAAGATTGAAAGCAATTCTGTGATGTTTGACAGGGGATGAATCCAATATAGGGAACTAAAAAAGGTTGGTTGGGGAAAATATGAATCATTTGTAAAAATTGTTCCATATTTTATAAAACCACCCTTAGAGCTGGGACCCAGAGACTAAAGGTGTATTTCACACACCTGCTTCTCTTAATTGCTTGATGTGGAGGCCTGAGAATTATATGGTGAGGATGGAGAAAGGTTCTGATCCTTCAGAACTGATGAAAAGCCATGTTTATTTTATATTTAGTATTTTCTGGTGAACTCCACATTCGTTTATGACTGGTGTTTGTGTTTAAAATCATTTTAAGAATTGTTCTTTTATAATTTTACTTTTCTCTTTCAAAAAATTATATCTATTTCTTTTAAAAAGATTTATTTGATGTGTATATGTGTGTCTATGTGTGGGTGTGTATATGTGGGTGTAGATATTTGTAGAAGCCATAAGAGGGCATCAGATGCCCTGGATGTAGAATTATATGTGGTTTTGAGCCACCTACATGGGTGCTGGGGACAAAACTTGGGTCTTTGGAAGAGTGGTGAGTGCTCTCAACCTCTGAGTTACTTCTAAAGCTCCAATATAATGCTATATCTAATCAAAGAAAATGGACTGTAAAAGTTAATATCTCTTTATTGCTTTTTACTTAATTCCTTAAATTGACCCTTAAAAATAAGAAAGAGTGAATATATACTGTGTGTGAGAACACTTGACTACATGGTGCATTTCTTGTCATCACAATGTGGGTAACATACTTACCATAGTCCTGCTGACAAGGATATATGTTGAGCACCTATGCAGTGAGAACTTAGTATTTATGCCATTTAGCTCTATTCAGGCTTATTGATATGCAGTGCTTGTGAATGTCTATAATTAAGGAAGAAGGGATATTGGGATCCATTGCCCTAAGATAGTCTTCTTTGCCTGTAGCTAGAGTTTTCCTGCCTGGCCCATGGTCAGGATAAATCTCTCTCACCTGCCAGTCCCACAGCCGCTCAGACCCAACCAAGTAAACACAGAGACTTATATTGCTTACAAACTGTATGGCCGTGGCAGGCTTCTTGCTAACTGTCCTTATAGCTTAAATTAATCCATTTCTATAAATCTATACCTTGCCACATGGCTCGTGGCTTACCAGCATCTTCACATGCTGCTTGTCCTGGCTGGCAGCTGGCAGAGACTCCCTCTGCCTTCCTGTTCTTTTTATTCTCTCTGTTAGCCCCGCCTATACTTCCTGCCTAGCGACTGCCAATCAGTGTTTTATTAGCAACACATTTGCCATACAGAACATCCCACAGCACTTCCCCCCCCCCTTTTTTTTTCCCAAAACGGAAGGTTTTAACCTTAAAGTAAATTACATATAATTTGGGAATTTGGGCGTAGCTTCTCTTACTACTTCCTGCTGGAGCGGGGAACTGTATCTTATGGGGACACAAAGAAAATTTTAGGATCATGGAGTAGTCTGTGAGGGTGTATCGTCGGAGCCAGTTGCCTTGAAATGGTTCTAGATGTTGGATCATCTGCGCCTTGGTGTCTTCGGAGACCTTTCAGGGGGTCTTGACTGGTCAAACCTGATGTATCTTAATCTGGAACAAATCCATAGCCTCTGGCTTTCTGTGGAAACAAAATCAGAGCTTCCTTTTCAAAGCAACATATCTTTACATCCAAATTTTGAAGTCAAGGTATCTTTAAAATATACATATTGGTTTAACTCAGCTTCCTTTACAATCAAATATCTCTCTGCAGTTAAGAATCCCAAAGACAACACAATGCAGATTCTCTGTGTGATATCCATCTTTACGTGGCTTATATTTTATACTACCTTTACTGTCTCTTTAAAGACTTCATTTTTCAAAACTATCTATTTCTTTATGTAACTGTATATATTCCTTTTTCTCTCTCTTTGAAGCCTACGTACATTTTTACACACATTTTAAGCTATTACATTTGAATCTGTCCTATTGTGAATCTATTGCTTTAAACTGCAGCATTTGTAAGACTGAACTGGTGCTGTGGCTGCTGGCTCCGCCCACCTCAGCTTCCCAACATGGTGGTGATAGGTTTACCACCAGCTCTGAGAGCCTTCATGGGTCTATGCTTCTATCAAAGCAGCATGTAGCCCAGAAACCTCTTTTTTTGTTTTGTACTAGCAAAGGCTAAATCCACCACACAGCTTAATGTGCCACTTGCAGACGCCTCATTCCCGCCATACTGAAGGTCAAGCACACACGCCAGGAACCCACAAGTAGCTCAAACCGTCAAGCTGCCGCTCATTTGAGAGAGATAATTAGGAAGCTGTTTTTAGCTCCGTTTTAGAATCTTTTCTCAGGTTTTAGGTGGAAATTCCTGTCCCACGTTCTGGCGCCATTTGTGGCTAGAGTTTTCCTGCCTGGCCCATGGTCAGGATAAATCTCTCTCACCTGCCAGTCCCACAGCCGCTCAGACCCAACCGAGTAGACACAGAGACTTATATTGCTTACAAACTGTATGGCCATGGCAGGCTTCTTGCTAACTGTCCTTATATCTTAAATTAATCCATTTCTATAAATCTATACCTTGCCACATGGCTCGTGGCTTACCGGCATCTTTACATGCTGTTTGTCCTGGCGGTGGCTGGCAGTGACTCCCTCCGCCTTCCTGTTCTTTTTATTCTCTCTGTTAGTCCCGCCTATACTTCCTGCCTAGCCACTGGCCAATCAGTGTTTTATTAGCAACACATTTGCCATACAGAACATCCCACAGCATTTGCCTTTTATTTACTTTCAATTAATTGATTTTCACTGAGTATTAAATCTCCAGAAATGTTACTGTGCCGTGGTTTCTGTTTGCCCATACACATTTGGCTTCATAAGTCCCTTCCATAAAATAGAATATTACACTGCACTTTATGACTCCATTGATAAAACAAAAATGCATAGTGTTGCATAGTAAAATATTTTTACTTGTAAGTTAATATTATTACTTGAAAATTACCATGTATTCATGACTCACTAAAAGCATTATGAGGCTCAGACTCCATGTCTAGTGTGAAGATTGTGTAAGTGGGTCTTACACACTTGTTGAGGTCTTTGCCACATGCATGAATCAGATTAATGCTATTTTGCCAATGAGTTGTGCTACATTCTCATGTCTTTGTATACACACCCCTTAGCAGGTCCATGGTTCACGGTATTTTCTCCCATTCAGTAGCTTTACTTCCACTCTATTCTGCATATAGTTTTTAGTTTAACGGACTCTTTACTTGTCTATTTTTGCTTTGTTAATGGTGCTTTCCATGTCACATCCAAAAGAATATTTTCCCATACCAATTATAAGAAATCCACTCTTCTTTTTTATTTAGTAATTTCATAATTTTGGTCCTCAAGTGAAAAAATCTTTATTCCCACTTGAGTTTATTTTTGTACATAGCTTTAGAAAAGATGAGAATTAACTCGTCTATAGGTGAATGCCCAGTTATCTCAACACCATTCTCTATGCATGCCCTTGACACCATTATTGAAGATGAATTGATCAGAAATGCTTGGATCTATTTCTGTGCTAAATACATTTTCTGTTGATCCATTTATTTGCTTTGATATCTTACTGTTTGTGTTATAGTAGCTTTGTGATATATTTTAAAATCAGGAAGTACGATGTTCCCAGTTACACTCATTCAAAACAGCTTTACTACTTAGTATCTTTTGTTATTCTGTATACTATGATGTTCCCCCTATTTCTAAAGAAGAATATCATGCCCTTGCTCATAGAATCCCTCTTCTTTCTCTTCGACTGGTGGGACACCTCGCACAGCCTTGAGGCAGGGGGAGGGGCTTGGACCTGCCTCTACTAATTGTACCAGGCTCTGCTGATTCCCCATGGGAGACCTTACCTTCTTGTAGGAGGGAATGGTGGATGGGGTTGGGGCAGGGAGACTGGAGGGACAGGAGGAGGGAAGAGGGGGATCTTTGATTGGTATGTAAAATGAATAAAAATTTTTTCTTAATTTAAAAAAGAATATCATTTGAATTTTATTAGAGATTATATTAAATATAGAAATCACTTCAGACAATGTGGACCTTTTCAACAATATCAACTCTTACAACCCATGAATAAGGAATGCATTCCTACTTTTTTAGGGATCCTTAACCTCTTTCTATAATTTGTGCATTTAGTCTACAATCTTTTCCTTTTTTGTTTCAATCTATAATTAAATATTTACTCTTTATGCTATTGTCATATTGACATTATTTTCTTAGATTCTTTGTTTTAGATGTGCATAGAGACATCATCAACAATTTCTGATCTTTTTCAATTCAGACTTTCTAGAAACGGGCACTTGTTATGTATTCCAAGCTGACCTTGAGCTTGCTCACCATCCTCCTGCCTCAGTCTCATGCATGCTAGAATTACAGCAGGCACTTCTACACCTGACCTACACAACTGATGTTTTTATAAGTTTCATTGACTGATTTTGTATCATACAGCTTTAATAAATTCATTGGTTTCCTCAGGTATTTTTGTTGAGTCTTTAAGATTTTCTGTATGAATATATGATTGTGTGCTCTATAGACAGAGCACTTCTTGTTTCCTAACTTGTATGTTTAAAATATTCTCTCTCTTTTTTTCTGTTTTAGCTAGGATTTTCAGCATTAAGATTAATAGAAGTGTAGCTGGAAATTTCTCAGTCCCACCCAGCCTATGTTCCAGACAAATTTCTCCCATCCATGGTCCCACAGGCATTTATAAAATAAACATACAGAGGCTTATATTAATTACAAACTGTTTGGTCTATGGCTCAGGCTTATCATTAACTAACTCTTACAACTTAATTCAACCCATTACTATTAATCTATGTTTTGCCACGTGGCTTCATGGCATTACCTGTGTTCCATTACATCTTGCTCCCCCAACAGTGCTCAGTGTCTCCCCTGACGCCCCCTTTTCTCCTTGTCTCTCTGCTTGGATTCCCTGCCTGGCTCTATTCTGCCTTTCCATAGCCCATAACAGCTTCTTTATTAACCAATGGTAGCAACACATATTCCCATCGTACAGAACGACCATCTTACAGCACTTCCCCTTTTCTGTCTAATCAAAAAGGAAGATTTTCATTTTAATATAGTAAAATAACATATAATAAAACAACTATCAAGCAAGAATTACAGTTGCAGTATCTAGTATATTTGTATTTGGCAAAATTAAAGATAGTACTCTATCATCTATCCTATTTTGTGAGTCTAAAATTTTATATCTAGTTTGCCTTTTATCAACTCCATCAAAGATCCCAGAAGGATATTATCTGAGTAACTAGGAAAGGCATTGTAAACAACTTCCAAAATTCTCAAAATGACAGGACATCTGGACAGTCACCCACAGTTCCTCTGCAGCGTTGGGGCATCTATCTTCAGCCAACAGGCCTAGAGTCTCTGGTATATTTTTCAGTGAAGCAGGAAATTTGAAGGACTGTTCCACCTAATGGCAAAGTTCATCAGTCACTTTCCTCTATGTCCTACAGAATGTCTGGCAGTTTCTTCTATGAAGCAGGAACCTGAAGGACAATCTCACCTTGTTTTGGCAAAGTTCAGTGGTCACTTTCCTATAGGTCCTGCATGTCCAGTTTATATAACAAACTGTCAAGCATTCCAGGCAAGAGTAGTTTCTTGCCCAAATGGCTAGCCTTTTCCACATTGTAAGCAAACTCCATAATGAGTTTCAGTAGGCCTTTGAAGTGTTTGAAGATTTCCTATCAATCTGAAATATATCTCTGCATAGCTATAAAAACCTAATTAATGTGACTATAAGTTTGATTATTATAGATGACTATTAATTTGTATTTCTTAACTATACTTACATTTTAAATGAGCTACATAAACATAATACCATAAACAAGAGTAGAAATATACATATAACAAAATTGACTTTAAATTTGTATTAATAAAACAAAATTCATACCAATGTAAAGTATTTTGAGATTAACAGTTGTTTTTTTAAATTAAAGTGGATTCAATAATCCATCCTTCTGTAATTTCTATATCATATCCCCCTTTAATTAAAAACAAATATTTGTAAACAATATGTGGGAATTTGGGCATAGCTTTCCACATATTTCCTGCTGATTAGGGGTGCTGGCAATCTTATGGGGATTCTAAGAAAATTTAGAATTATATAGATAAATCTTGGTTATAGTAGTCTATGAGGCAACATTATTTCAGCCATCTTCCCTGAAGCTGCTCTGGATGTTGGGTCATCTGGGTCATGGCTGTCATTGGAGACCTTTCAGGGGGTCTTGGTCGATCAAACCAATCAAGCCAAAGGTTCTCATCTTCTGTGGAAACAAAATCAGAACCTCTTTTCCAAAGCAACATATCCTTATACCCAAATTTTGAACTCAAGATACCTTTAAAACATATATATTGGTTTAACTTGGTAGCCTATGCAATCAAATATGTTTCTGTAGTTAGCTCATTAACAGTCAAAAAATTAAAGGAAAACACAATAATATACATAATCCAGACTCTCTGTGTATTTTCCCTCTTTACATGGCTATTTCTTTTATATTACTTTTATCATCTCTTTAAAGACTTTATTTTTTAAAACGATTTATTTATTTCTTTGTATAACTGCCTATACTCCTTTTCCTCTCTTTCACAAGCCTATGTACATTTTGCACATACTGGAAACCGTTTAGAGGTTTTTTTCCATCTGAATCTGTTTTATTGTGTATATGTAATCATTTTTTGACCAGGAGAGTTTTTAAACTGTTATCGGCATGGTTAGGACTGAATCTGTGGCTTTGGCTGATGGCTCCACCCTGTTTGGCTTCCCAAAATGGTGGAGATATGTTTATCACCAGTTCTGGGAGCCATACTCATCACCACCTCTGGGAAGCATTGGGTCTATGCCTTCATCAAGCAGCATGTAGGCCAGAAACCTTTTTTTGTCTGTACTAGGAAAAGCTAAATCCACCACAGTGGCTGGAGTGAAAGACAGGGACTAGGAAGCTGTTCTTGGTTCTTGGTTCTGTGAATTCAGAGTCTTTTTTAAAGGTTTTTCAGATCTATGTGGATCAATGCCTGATAGTGGCCACCAACTATAGATGGAAGTTTCTGTCTCACCTGGTCCCACAGCGGTTCAGTCCCCAAAAAACATGCAGTTTTATATCAATTACAAACTGTTTGGTCTATGGTTCAGGCTTCTTACTAGCTAGCTCTTACATCTTAAATTAACCCATTTCTATTAATCTATGTATCACCACATGTCTCATGGCTTTACCTGTGTTGCATTACATCTTACTCCCCTGGCAGTGCTCAGCATCTCCCCCAGCTCCACCTTCTTCCTCCATGTATCTTTCCTTGGATTTCTTGCCTGGCTATAACCTGCCTTGCCATAGATCAGCACAGCTTCTTTATTAACCAGTGGTAGCAGCACATATTTGCAGCATACAGAAAGACCACCCCACAGCATAGAATTATAAGTGATAAACATCCTTGTCATGTACCAGCACTTCCAATAAAAATCTCTCCTCTTTCCATTGATCATGAGATGAGCAGTGGGATTCCACACTCCCTTTCTCACACTCTGAGAACTTATATTCTAGGGGACACAGACATGTAATTCCAGAGAAAGTTCTGGGAATTAAATTGAGTATGATGAGATCATAAACAGTGAGTGAGATGTATGGAAATCATCTCAGAGGTCAAAGTTCATGCAGCATGGAGAAGAGGGGTTCACCATAGACCTAGAGGACCTGGAGGACCATCAACAGGGCAGACCAGGAGGTTCTGCTGTGTCTCGTCACCCTGGTTCACCTCTCCCTTTGCATTTCTAGTTCACATGAAGTTTTCTCAGGCATTCCTTCTTCGTGTCTCTATCACATGACCTCAAACTCCTTTCCTGTATCAGTTCCCACAAATTTAAATCAATTCCCAGGACAAAAAGAAGCTTCTTCAATCCCGTCTTTTTCTTAATTCCCCAGGAAATTTTCTGCCATTTTACGGTGGAATATGACGTCTACCTCCGGCTAGTCCCCTTTCTCCTGAAGTTGAAATATTCTATTTAACCACTGACTTCCCTGTTTCCCCACTGTCTACTGATATGGATGTGAACTAGAGTTCTTGATTGACAGCTCATCAGAACCAATGGCAATGGGTTATGAAGCACTTTCAAAGAGAAAGAAGGCAAGAGAAACAGATGGTGTTTCTATATATTATTGAATGTCACTTAGTGGTAGCCAGTGGCCTAAAGGATCAAGGGAGCAAATGTAATACTGAATTTCAGTTTTCATAAATATCTCATTTGCAACCCTGTTTCATTTAGACTTTGACAGAGGCTTATTCCTTGTGTAAATCTGAAAGTCAGTCATTATATTAGTTGCACTATTCTCCTTTTAGATGAATAATGCTTCAAAAGTTTAATAAGGGCACAGTGGCCTGCTTATAGTCCCAGCACTCAGCAAGCAGAAACAATGCAATCCCTGGGGCAAGCTGGCTAGCTAAGTTAGCTATAGTTTCAGAGGGAGACCTTGCCTTAGTAAATAAAGAGCAGAGAGATCAGGGAAGACAACTAATGTCAGCAGCTGTTCTGCACATGCACACACACACACACACACACACACACACACACACACACACGCGCGCGCACACACACACAGGGAGCCTACACATGAAAACACTAACGTGTACATGCACAGTCTGTGCTGCCTTGGGTATCTGTGTGCGTTATTCTTCTGTTGACTAAAACAGGACTAAGAATAACAGCACCTACCTCATAAAATTTGTTATGGGAATAAATGAGCTAATATGCATAAATGACTTCAAATAAATAGTACCTAGAAAACAGGGAGGGCACAATAAATACTAATTAGCATTGTAATTACTACTGATGACTAAAACCACAGAAAAAAGTAAAAATTCACATAAAATATAAATCCCCAAAGCAACATTATGAAATACAAATAAGTGCTTTAGTGATTAGCATTATACTCTCCTAATGTATTTCTCATTATTTACAAACTATTAAAAACAAAATTCATAGGATGGAAAAATGGCTCAGTGATTCAGAGTACTGGTTGCTCTTGCAGAAGACCCTGGTTCTATTCCAAGCACCCAACCCCAGTTCATAATCATCTGTGATGCCAATGCTAGAGAAACAAAGCCTCCTCCAGGTCTCCACATGCCGGACATGTTGGTGCACAGACATATATGCTGGAAAACCACCTATTAACACATAGAATCAAAAAATTAAATTAATGAAAATATCATTCCAGTTACAGTCCCCCATGTCATTATTGTGTTGAAAGCAAAGTATCAAATAATATTTGTCTGGTTTAGCTGGTTTTACTGAAGACTGACTCTAAAAACTAAGAAACTGATATCTAAAAAATAAGAAAAGACACAAGAAGAGAATGCTGGCAGGATGGAGGAAGAGAGATCTGATGTGTGCTTCGATGCCGCAGTGAAATGGGCTTTATTAAAAACAAACAAAACAGTTTGACCACTGTACCAGATGCCTTGGTCCTTTTTGTAAGTTTATGGAGATTTCTTTTAATCCAAAACCAAATATCGTTTTATGACTACATATGACACATTGATAATGTCATGATCATATTCTTTCAACACACTGTGCTAAACTATGAAATCAGAATTAACTTAGCAGATATAAATTTTCTAGTTAAGAAATGAAAACATCATTTCTTATTTTATATAACTGATACGTTAATTTATTCCTATAATAAATCAAATTAAAATCATGCCTTAGCCTTGAGAGATTGGTCAGTGAAAGACTGCCTACTACTATTGCAGAGGATGTGGATTCTGCACCCACATGATTGCCCAACCACCTGTAACTCCAGTTTCAGGAATCCAACACCCTCTTCTCACCTCTGTGGGCAATGCATGCAGGAGGCTCATATATATGCATTCAGGTTAACATTAATACACATAAAATAAATAAATATCTAATAAGTAAATATGCTGTGGATATCGTTCTGTATAAATAAAATGCTGATTGGCCAGTAGCCAGGCAGGAAGTATAGGCAGGACAAGAGGAGAAGAGAATTCTGGGAACAGGAAGGCTAAGTGAGGAGACGCCAGCCTGCTGTCCAGGGAGCAGCATGTAAAGGCAACAGGTAAAGTCATGGAACACATGGCGACATATAGATTAACAGAAATGGGCTGAGTTTAGGTGTAAGAGCTAGTCTATGGTAGGCCTGAGCTAATGGCCAAGCAGTTTAATTAATATAAGCTTCTGAGTGATAATTTTATAAGTGGTTGAGGGGTCTGTGGGGCTGGGCAGGACTAGAGAAAACTTCAGCTACATAAATACTTAAAAATTATTCTAAAAACATATAATAGTGTTGGCACAAAACACACTTTAAATTACCAAATGGATAAATAAGAAAAGAATATAGAAATGAAAATAGTTTTAAACTAGTAAGACTGACAGTTAAATCTTACTCTGACAGCAGCTGAAATGTGGCTACTATCCACACTAAATTCAGACAAAATACACCCATTCCTTTAACACTACCCTGTACTTCCTCACATGATTGAGGACATTATATGTTGATACAACCACTTATGACCTATCTTCACTTTCAATGTATTTACTACCATAGACATTAAATGGATGTGTAAAACTTTTCTTTCTATGCATCTTCCAGTTTTAAATATAATACCCAAAATATAGAATAAATAACTTCCATGTCATCAAATTTTAATTTTGCTTTTGTCCTTTTCTAAATCCTTTTCATTTTAAATTATTCCCTCTATGCCTTACTGCTCCTCCCTTCAACTTTTTTTTTTCTTTTAAGTAAATAAATAGGAAAGAAAGAAAATCAGGTTTACAGTAAGTCTAAGATCCTTGACTTTTTACTAATATTGACAGGGCACCAAATTGAACTTTAAATTTGTGTTTCCAAATAAACACCTACTTACAAGGACTGCGTTGAAAGGAAACTAATGAAATTCCAAGGTGCTCTGGGTGGCTGTTTTATTCTGATCGGTGGTAGATTGCACTATTGACCAAATGTCAGACAGGGAGCGAAACAATGATTGAATAAAAGTGTATACATAATCGGAGCAGAGAACTTTGCCAGGACCAGCGTTGTTGAATTTCTCATAATGCTAAAAGAAATTCTTTTTTTTTCGTATAGATATACATACCTCTGCTCTGAGAGCAAATAATATTTTTCTTTCTGCGCCCCCTCCTAATTTTAGTGGTGCCTCCAGATAAAATAATGCAAGGTGCCTTAGCTAGAGACACTGATGAAATATTTTCTGCCCAGATATTAATCTGTTATCAGTTCTGTAGGTGTGAAATGTGATGAAGATGACAGAGAATCATGCTCCACAGGCCTCAAGTAATTTGCACCAAAGATATTTAGATCTATCTTTGGGCACTGCAGATCAGTTATTATGGGAGGGGAAAAGCCCTTGGGGAGTCTACCTTGAAACATATTTCAAATGCCAGGGGAGTTGCATTAAATTGGGTAATGAATGAAATTCTGATTGCAGAAAAATCACTTTGGAATGTGACTGCTGCAGCACACAGCTGCCCTCTGTAAACCTTAAGCACTTAGCAACATGGGCTGAGTCGTGTGGGTTCTACGATGAATCCCCAGTACTGGTTTGTGGCTTATTCCTCTTGTTTCTGTCAGTTAGGGATGATTCAATATTTGTGAAAGACCCTCATAGTTATAGTTTCCTTTAATTAAAAAATTCCATGGTGAATTAATAATATATGATTGCCTATAGATAGCTTATGATAACCTCATCAAGGAAATTTCATCTTCATCCTCATGGCTCTACATACATTGAAGAATGTTTCTTAAACTCTATTGGGTAGTCCTCAACAATTATAAAGTAAACCCACTTCTCAACAAGGTTGTACTTTCATTCTTAATCATTAAGCTGAGATCAGGAAATGCCAAAATAGTTTCATCTTAGGAAACTTTTCTGAAATACTTTTCTGAAATGCAGCCAAGTGATTGTTTTGTACTGAGTCTTGTTTTCTAAGGAGAATGGCATGGTTGTTTACAGGGGTTGGCATCTGTGATGAACACAAGCGTAGACCTGAAGCTGCTCTCCAAGTGCCAGAGAGACTGCTCAGCAGTTAAGAGCACTCCCTGCTCTTCCAGAAGACCCATTTGTTTCCCAGAACCGAATGCTGGGTGGCTAACAACCACCAGGAACTCAAGCTGAAGGGGATCTGTTGTCCTCTTCTGGCCTCCACGGACACATACATTCATGTGCACATATCCACAAATGGACACATAAATTATAGATAATTCAAAAAATAAAATAAATCTTTAAGAAGAAACCCACACCTGTACATAAAACTCAATGTATTAAGAAGACAGTACATCTAACCGAATTATGTAATTCTTGTATAATTCTTAGATAAATGACACATTAGGACATATCTCATATTTGCTTTCAATAGACAATGTATTTTGCACTTGCACGTCTTTTTTTGTTTTTTGGTTTGTTTGTTCTCCCCTCTGCTATGTTGTTCCTGGGAAAACTCCTGTTGCAAGTCTTGGGGGCAAGTGCCTTTCCCCATTGAATCATCCAGCAGGCTGTAGAAACACTTCTGAAGCTAAAGTGACTAAAACTTAATTTTTACGTTTCAGTTCTGGATAGACAGATATGTCACCGTCCCACCCCCCACATATGTGTGTGTGTGTGCTTTAAAAAAAAAAGTCAATTGCCATTCTGTTAAGAAGCATGAAGCAGGATGTGGTGGCACATGCTTTTGTTCTCATAGTTCCAGCACTTGGGAGGCAGAGGCAGGCAGATCTCTTGAGTTTGAGGCCAACCTGGTCTATAGAGTGAGTGCCAGGAAAGCCAGGGGTACACAGGGTACACACTGTGTAGAAGAATCAAAATAAGAAAGGAAGAAAGAAAGAAAGAAAGAAAGAAAGAAAGAAAGAAAGAAAGAGAGAGAGAGAGAGAGAGAGAGAGAGAGAGAGAGGGAGGGAGGGAGGGAGGGAGGGAGGGAGGAAGGAAGGAAGGAAGGAAGGAAGGAAGGAAGGAAGGAAGGAAGGGACAAGGAGAAAAAGAAAGAAAGGCAAAGAGAGGAAAGAAGAGAAAAGCATCCACTGACACTTCCCCACTGCCCTTCATCCCTGGCAGGCTCTTGCTGCTCCAAGGAACCCAGTGGAGAAACTGAGTCTTTTTGTGTGTCAGGCCGCCCTGGTATCTGGAACTGCTGCAGTGAGAACAGTCATTTGAGTTTGTCCAGATGTGTAGTAGATGATACTGTGGGACATTTGGCTCTTGACATGTGAAGGGTTTGGGTTTTTTTCTTTTTCCCTTTCCTTTTTTTTTTTTTTTAAACTCTGTAACACACATGTAAGAGAAATGGCTACCAACCTGAGCTAGCATTGTCCATGAGAAACATGAAGTACAAATCTCTCTTTTATTTCTCTCATTTTTTAAAATTAGTTTTGTTTATTTATTTTTCTCTCCTATATCACACCCCGGAGGCAGTTTCCCCTCTACCTTCTCCTCCCAATCCCTTTCCACCATTCCTTCTCACCCAGATCCACTCCTCCTTCAGAAAAGGGCAGGCCTCCCAGGGTTATCAACCATACATGGCATATCAAGTTATGATAAGACTAGGCACATCCCCTTATGTTAAGGCTGGACAAGGCAACCCAGTAGGAGGAACAGGGTCCCCCCAAAATGGCAAAAAAGTCAGAGACAGACCCTGCTCCCACTGTTAGTAGTCCCACAAGAACACCAAGAGAGCCATACAGGCTCCCTGGTTGTCACTTCAGTCTCTGTGAGCCCTTAAAAACCCAGCTTAGTTGATTCTGTGGGCTGTTTTCTTGTGGTGTCCTCAACTGCTCTGGCCTCTACTGTCCTTCCCCACCTTCTTCCACAGGATTCCCCAAGCTCTGCCTAATGTTTAATTGTGGGTCTCTGCAGCTGCTCCCATCCGTTGCTGGATGAAGCCTCTCTGATAATGATTATGCTAGGCTTGGGTCTGTGAGTATAGCAGAGTAACATTAGGAATAATTTCATTTCATTGACTTTTTCTGGTTGTTTTTGGTTCTATCCTGGGTCTCTGCAACATGAAGTCTCTGGTTCCTGGCCCTTCAGACAGTGTCAGGCATGGACTCCTTCTCCTGGCATGGGTCTCAAGTTGGACCAGTTGTTGGCTGGCCACTCCCACAAGTTCTATGCCACCTTTATCCCAGCACATCTTGCTAGCAGGACAAACTGTAGGTAGAAGGTTTTGTGGCTGGGTTGCTGTCCCAAGATTACTATACTTAACAAAACTTTCAATCATCATAGACAGAGAAAATGAGATATTCCATGATAAAGTCAAATTTAAACAATGTCAATCAACAAATCCACCCCTACAGAAGGTACTGAAAGGAAAACTCCAACCCAAGGAGTTTAATTGCACCCATGAAAGTACAAGCAATCAATAATCTCACACCAGCAAAACCCTAAGAAAGGAAATATGCACACACACACACACACACACACACACACACACACACGAGTACCACCACTAACACAACAACAATAATAACAGGAATTAACAATAATTGGTCATTGATATCTCTAAATATCAATGTACTCAGTTCCCCAATAAAAAGACATAGGCTAGCAGGATGGATGTGACAATAGATAATGTATTCTACATAGTGAGATTTGGCATTCAGATTGGTGTGTGTGTGTGTGTGTGTGTGTGTGTGTGTGTGT
>CABHPQ010164745.1:0-16657 GCA_902168405.1 Peromyscus aztecus | reverse complement strand
TGCCCCCTCGGCTGACCAGTGATAGTCGAGGCTGAGTGTGGATTTTGTCTTTCTAAACATAAGGCAGCAGAGAACTCAAAGAATGTTAATAACTGATGCATCTTCTCCCAAAGAATGGGAAACCTCAGGCCTGGGCAGAGGCCTGGGTGCCTGTGGGAGGGTTTGTGCAGGATGCAGAATTTTCCTGAAGCACTCTGCCTCAGGAAAACAGGAAACAGCGCCACACCACACCCCACCCACTTGCACACCTGTTAAATCATTAATCATTAAATGAAACTCTATGTAAAGATCTTGTACCAGGTTTGACACACAGTGTGTCTCCAAAATTACAAATTGCCCAACTCTACCCAAAGACACTCATGGACACCCCCTGAAAGCACAGTGGGGTGAGGGGACACAGCACCCCCTGCTGGCTACTGTGAGAACTGCTGCTATTAACTTAGACAAGGCTTAGGAGAGCCATGGAAACAGTGCAGAGTCTCAGGCAGCAGGGACTGAGAGGCCAGCCTGGGAACAGGAGCAGGGCAGCATGCTGTGGGAAGCTGCAGGGGCTTAGAACCCTGCTGAGTGGAGGGGGCCAGAGGGGGTGACCCAGAAATGAGCTGGGAGGGCGGCTCCCCAGAAGCCTGTCTTGGTCATGGACCTCCCCAGCCTCAGCAGCTCTACAGTAAGGAGCGGGGCCACCACAGAAGGACCGCCTTGGAATTGACAGTGTGGGTGACAGCCCAAGACAGGACCCCAGCCACAGCCCTACCTAAGATGATTTTGTCGATGAGCCCTACTGTGCCCTAGGCCCAGAAATTGAAAATAAACACATGCATGAAAGACCTTCCTGGGTCACTCTGTGACTTGGTGTGTCCCCAACGCCATCACTAGGTGATTTTGCCCCGTGCCAGCATCAAAGCCTGATGGTATGGCCTGCTGCCACCATGGCTACGCACCTGTGTATACCTAAGGCACAGCTTGCTGCCTGTCTAGTCTACTCAAGTGTGCACATGCACCCCCACACAGCCACACATCCACACATATTCCCAAGCCTGCTGCCCATCCCCTCTACAAGTTCAGGACACACACACACACACACACACACACACCACCACCACCACCACCACATCTTCTTGTTCTCAGGACCCGGTCAATCAAAACCACATGATATTAAGTTAGGCACTACGGAAAATCATGCACTAAAAACACACAGTGCCTGGGGGGGGCAGCTCAGTGGTTAAGGACAATTGCTGTACAAGAGTGAGGACCTGAGTTCAAATCCCCAACACCCACCTAAACTTAGGAAGTGCCGCACATGGACCTGTATCCCCAGAACTATGGGAGATAGAGACAGGAGAATCTCTGTGGCCTGCTGGATGCCAGCCAAGCTCCTCATTCACAGAGAGACCCTGCCTCAAAGGGAGAAGGAGACAAACTATAAAGGGAGACACCAGTGTCCTCTCGTCTGAAAACATGTGTATAACTTTTCATGAACACAAACAATACAAACACAAAATAGGGCTGAGACTCTGTAAGCCGGAGATAGATGATAACAAATGCAGCAGATTACTCCACGGTAAACTCTGACACAAGCAGGAGTGTACACACACACACACACACACACACACACACACACAACAAGCCCCGTGCAGAAGATACTGGACACCAGAGCACGGTTGGCCATTATTAGATGAGCGTGCGGCTCTCTCGTGTGTGACCTCAGTGTGCTGTTTCCTCCCACCGCTGTCTCCAGGCCTGTGAGGAAGGCACTGTACTAGGACCAGTTGAGGGCAGGACTTCCCAGGACCACATGGTGTTTGCAGTCCTGAGGGGTGATGGGCACACATGGTTGTATGGGGAGTGATGCTTGCTGTGGTAAAACTCTGCCCTGTTCCCTGAACCCCACAGCCTGTGAGCTTGTCACCTCAGACAGACCCAAGAACCTCAGAGAAGGACTGGAGTGTTAACTGAGTGAAGCCTCCTTTACAGGTCATGTTGGCATCTATGGCAGACCTGACTCTGAAATCTACAGAAGGCTCATCAGGGAGTGCACCTCCCTGAGGAAGGAGGGCGAGTTCTCCACCTGCTTCACAGAGCTCCAGAGGAACTTCCTGAAGCATCGTCCAACCAAGCTGAAGAGTCTCATCCGCCTGGTCAAGCACTGGTACCAACTGGTATGGCATCTGGCCCGTCTACCATGGCACCCGTCTATACAGGGTGTGGATACAGCCAGAGAAAAGAAGGAGTATTCTAGTTTGCTTTCTATGGACATGATATCTTTATCACATGACCAAAAGGCACTTGGGAAGGAAAGGTCTTATTAGGTCACCCATCCCAGTCACAGTCCATCACTAAAGGAAGAAAGATCAGTAACTGAAGCGGAGACCATGGAGGAATTCTGTTCACTGGCTTCCTCTCCATGGCTTACTCAGTTTGCATTCATATACAACCCAGGGTCATCTGCCCAGATGTGGCATCAACCAGAGTTGGCTGACCCCACCCACATCAATCATTAATTAGTAACATGCCCCCACAAACTACCCTAAGCCAGTTGATGGAGGCATTTTCTTGATTAAGGTTCCCTTCTACCAGATGTCTAGTGGACCAAAACTAACCAGCACAATTGACTGCTTTTCAAGTTGATGCACAAACAGACCACTGTTAAACCATAACCTTTCCTTTCTTGCCTATCCTTAAGATCTCATGTCTATATCACATTATAAAATACAATATAGCCTTCAAAGTCCCAAAGTTAAAAAAAAAACTCAAACACTTATAAAAATTAGTCTCTCAACTGTGAGCGCTTATAAAATTAAGAACACAAGTTAAATACTCTCTTATCCTAGAGAAAAGAACCAGGGCACAGCCACAATCAGATCAAACAAAACCAATGCCCAACAGTGCAAAAGCTCAGTTTCTGATATCTGGGACTCACCATTTTCTGAGCTCCAAAGGGCCTGGGCTTTGTTCATCTCGGGCTCTGCCATCCACAGTACACAGCTGGTCTCACAGGCTCAGGCCAGCTCTGTTCACATGTTCTGCTCTCCTTGGCAATGGTCTCATGCTCAGGGGACCTTCAGTGTTTGAGAGGGTGGTCTCCACTACAGCTGAGTCTGCACTTTCTCCAATGGCCTCTCCTCGCCTCTCTCCGTGCCAGGCCTCAGCTGCTCTCCATGACCCCTTCAATCCTGCAGTCTTGAAGGGACTAAAGTAGAACCACCTGGGAGACCTCTTCACATTACCAGGTCTGGCTGTCACGAGATGCAGTCTTGGGCCCCTGGGCCACAGCTTCTGTGTGTGACCATGAGGAAACTCTTTCCAGAAGACTCGGCCTCCATGGTGCAGGTCTCTTCTTACTCAGAGCTGATTTTCAGCCCTAGCTGATGAGAAACCACTGATTCTTAATTCAAAGATCTCACACAAACATCCAGATAGAGTCTTTGCCTCCCTCTGAAATCTCACACACCAGCCTCCGTCATCTGCCTCTCTAATTCTTATCTTCCAAGTTCCCCCAAACAGTCCACTAGGCTCTAAGCACTCAATGGTTTTTCCAACTCAAAGTTCCAAAATCCTTCCTCTGTCCTGCCAAAGAGCAACATGGCGGGTGTGTCCCAGCAGTAGTCCACTCTCTAGGACCAGGAAGTTGAGGCAAGGATTTAAGCAAAAGCCACGGAGGAGCACTGTTTACTGGCCTGATACCCCTTTATTGCTCCGCCTGCTTTTTAAAAGCAAATCAGAACCACCTTCCCAGGGGTGGCTCTGCCCACAATGGGCTGGGTCTTCCCACATCAATCACTCATCAAGAAAATGCCTCACAGGCTTGCCCACAGCCTGTCTGATGGAGACATTTTCTCATTTGTGGGTCCATCTTCTCCAGATGACTCAACTTGTGTGAGGTTGACAAAAAGGAAAAAAAAAAATGGCACAAGTGGTGAGGAAAAAAAAAATTGAAAGGGAAAAAGGCAGATGGAAGGGAGGGAGGGGGCAGGGGATGAGAGAGAACCAAGGGGTAATTGGGGGTGATGAGGTAGGGTGATGCTGAGGGAGGGGACTGGAGAGGAAGGAGAACTTTCTATGCTTGTTCTAATTGATTTTTTTCTAGTCCACTTTCCAGTCAGCTAACTCTTCAGCCGTGTCTAATTCACTGTTCCCTGGTTGCCGCTTCATTTGTGTCTTTGAAATTTTCTTCTATGGCAAATCGTTCATGTTATTTTCTATCACTTTGATTTTCCTGACTCTTCATGCAATTCTCTCTTTAAACATTTGATTTCTTGTTATATTCTGGGCTTTTTAATCTCTGTGTGTTTATACCTGTTCACGGGAGCACATACGCATGTGTTTATATGTGTGTGCAAAGGCGTGTGCAGGCTGGAGAGCAATGCCAGGTCCTCAGTCACTCTCCACCTTATATATCCAGGCAGGGTCTGATGCTCGAACCCACAGCATGCTGAGTCGTCAGGTCTGAACCCTCATGTAGTCCTGGGGACCCCCATCTTTACCCCCTGAAGCTGGGATTATGAGTCAGCTTCCTCACCAGACATTGATGTGCATGTTGGGGATCTAAACCCCCTGGCTTGCCTGGGGGACATTTTATCCATTGAGCAATCTCCCTAGCCCCTCCCCAGTTATCTCAGAGCCTGTGATAAAACCTTCAAGAGTGAGCGTCATTACTATCCCGGCCCCACCCTCACTCCCTGGCTGTCACTCAAAGTGTCATGATTCCTCCTGTGCCTGCTGGTAAGTGTGTAGTCATTGTGGACCACACAGTCTCCGTCTCAACCCCTCAACTATTGGCTGTAGCATAGGAGCATCCATGGACTGAATCTACATGAATGGGTGTGGGTGTGTGTCAATAAACCCGTAATGACAACATCAGGTGGCAGCTGAATTGACCCCCTGAGAAGTGGTCCCCCCACAACAGCCGACAGCCTGTTTTTCTCATTACCTTTCTCTTCTCAGTGTAAGGAGAAGCTGGGGAAGCCGCTGCCCCCCCAGTATGCCCTGGAGCTGCTCACAGTCTATGCCTGGGAATGTGGGAGTGGAGACACTGAGTTCAACACAGCCCAGGGCTTCCGGACAGTCTTGGAACTGGTCACCAAGTACAGGCAGCTTCGAATCTACTGGACAATGTATTATGACTTTCAAGACCAGGACATCTCCAATTACCTGCACCGACAGCTCAGAAGAGCCAGGTAGCCTGTCCCCACATGGCCCAGCTCCTCACCATGGGGTCCAGGAAAGGGGGAGGTGGGATCTCCGTGTCAATGGAGCATCTCCTGTCCCGTCACTTTGTTGGGCCCTGTCCTGCTGGCCCCTTATGGACATGAGGACCTGCAACCCTGGGCTCTCCTGTCTGTAGATAAGACCAACGCTCTGACCTTGTCCAAACCTAAACAGTCGAGAGAGGGGGGAGTACATGGAGCGGGAACTGAGACATTCCAGCAGTAACAAAAGTCATAAGGGCTGCTAGGTACTGAAGACTAACTCGGGGACCAATTAACTGTAAATAATACAGTGGACTTGTTGCCCAAGGTAGGGGACCTGTTGTGATCCGATATTGGGTTCAGCCCTCACATCTCATCTCATCCTTTGAGACTGACTGGTTCAACTCTCCCCATCTCTCAGATCAGAGAGCCTGAGGGACCTGCCCCAGGACACACAGCTACTAAAGGGTAGAGGATTGGAACCCAGGCCTTCCAGGTCATGGGCAAGTGGCCCTCCAGGCTTGCTCTATGCTGTGGGGCAGGGACTCAGGACAAACTTTGGATGGGGTGATCTGCTGGGCTCCTCCACTGCCCCTGGGCAATAGTACCTGGGACACCGGGCAGCTGGTCAATTCCCTCTCTGAATGTTGCTCTGCAGGCCTGTGATCCTGGACCCGGCTGACCCAACAGGGAACGTGGCTGGTTCAAACTCAGATGGCTGGGGACGAATGGCCGGAGAGGCTAAGGCCTGGTTTCGGTACCCATGCTTTAAGAACAAGGATGGTTCCCCAGTACGCTCCTGGGATGTGCAGGTGAGACCCTGTCATCACCCTGTCCCCTTTGCACACAGCTTAGGTCACTCCACCTGTTTGGTGAATATTCTCACAAAGATGTCATCTTTAGCTACAGGACTCCACACTCCTGGGAAAGTCAGCTGCTTCCCTGTTTTCCAGCCATTTTAGCAGCATTCAGAGATGTCACAGGCTGGCAAGATGGCCCAGTGGGTAAAGCACGTGCTGCCAACACTGGTGACCTGGGCTTGATCTCTAGAACCCTATGGTAGAAGGAGAGACCAACTCCTCCAAGTTTTCTCTGAGCTTCACCTCTGTGCTGTTCCACACGTGGACATGGACACACACACAAACACATAAACACATTCACACAAACTCACTCTCAAACTCACACACATATACCCACCTTCATTTCCAAACTCACACACACACACTCACACTCACAGACACAGGTGCACCCGCACACTCACATGTGAAGATCAATCCCACGTGAGTCTATTTAATGGGTAATAGGACCACTACACTGACACACATACACAGAGTGTGAAAAGGAGGCTCAGAGCTGAAACCACTGGCTCAGGGACGCTCAGCTAAGCAGTGGTGGGGCTGGGATTCCCGTGGACTCTGAAGCCAGTGCTCAGGTCCACGGAGCAGCCCGTCTTTCCTGTCTCATCATCATGTGGTCAGTGGCACTCGGGGGGGGGCTGTGTCACAGCCAAAGAGGCACAGAGGAACCTGCACTTGGACTTTCCCCCTCCTGGTGTAGGGGCTTTCTGATGCTAGGGACCCGATGGTTCCCTTGGCCATGCAGGGGTGGCCGAGCTTAGCCTGGGATATTGGAACCAAACCCCAGTTCAAGGAGGAAGTAAGAGGGCACATTAGGGATGTGGGAGAGAAGCATGGGAAGCTATAGTGGCCTCCAGGGTTGCCATGCAGCAACAGTTGATCTCCAGGGTTGCCATGCAACAGACATTTTATCTCCAGGGTTGCCGTGCAACAGACAGTTGGCCTCCAGGGTTGCCGTGCAGCAGACAGTTGTTCTCCAGGGTTGCCATGAAACAGTTGTTCTCCAGGGTTGCCATGCAGCAGACAGTTGGCAATGCCCATTCTCTAATTTGGCAGAATTATAAATGAATGAGGGGTCCTCAGGTGGGAGGCATGACTTCCAGGGAAGTACTCTATATACCCACAAGGGCCTGAGTCCTAAAGTTGGCCTACTGCCACCTTCCCAGATTCTGTCTAAGAGGCTCAGGTGGCCTGTTGCAGCACCCACCTTCAGGGCTCGTTTATACCCACTTCCCAGTAAGAATGTGGGCTCCTGACATGATTGTATGTTTTCTATTGCAGACCGAGGTTGGTGTACCACAACAGGCGAACCAGGGGACTAATTTTTTCCTTTATGTCTGTTTATTTTTGTTGTTTTTATATGTTTTTGGTATTTCGAGGGCTTCTTCTGCATAGCACGGGCTAGCCTGGTTGCTCGCCATCCTCCTGCCTTAGTGCTGGGGTGACGGCAGTGTAGGCCTGATGTGCCCTGCCTTCCCTCCATCCTCAGGTGGATGAGAATGGAGCATGCGTCCTCCTGTGAGCTCGGTAGCACCTTCCCAGAAGACTCCAGAGTCAGGGGGGTATGCTCCTCTGCTGCAGGCCTTGACCAGAGAGGGCAGGATGCTGCCCAAGGCCCCAGTGATGGGGTGTCCAACCTGGAGTCAGACTCCGGGCTTCTGACCCTGGCCCGCCCACCCTTCCATCCTGTCCCATCACAGACAGCCTTCCTCACAGCCTGCTTCATCAGCCGTATCCTCTGACAGCATTCCCTGGGGAACAAGAGATGCAGAAGGGGAGGGAAGAACTCCAGCTTGACTTCTGTCTGCGTGTCTGTTGGGAGGTTCTGTCCAATGTCTGATCAACAACAATAAACCACCGCCGATGCCATGATGGTGTGTGAGATGAGCCATAGATATATAGGCGTGTGTGTGTGTGTGTGTGTGTGTGTGTGTGTGTGTGTGTGTGTGTGTATGGACACTCGTGGTTCAACTAGTTGCATTTATTGAGCACTTGTTACATGCTCCCCATGAGTCCAGGCACCGAGCACTCAGCAGTGGACAGAGCAGAACCAAATCATTACAGCTTTTTATTCCGGGTCGCTTGGGGATCCTTCCAGGTCACTTGTACATAAACCAGAGACAGGAATCCTTGGTTCCTTCTGTCCATGTCCCAAGACAAGATCTAGACCTGCCCCATGTGACTCAGAAGCTGTCCTGCAGCTGCACATGGCCGAGGGGATCTGGGAATGTGAGCAGTGCACGTGAAGATGCACTGTGGCTGCAACATGCAGGCTGGGGTTCAAGGATGTGCATGACAAATAAAAAGTGCATGGAATTTGTGACTCTGGTGACTTTGAAATGAAACATGGTTTGTCTGTAGTGATTATGAACTTCTGATGCACTAAGTAAATCACAAGGAGTATCAGCTCGCTCGCTCTCTCTCTCTCTCTCTCTCTCTCTCTCTCTCTCTCTCCCTCTTTCTTTCTGAGAGACAGTCTCATTATGTGTCCCAGGCTGTCTGGAACTCACTGCAATCCTTCTGCCTCAGTCTCCCCAGCTCTGGAATTATACACACGTGCACATGCACACACACTACTAACCTCCACACAGAGAACTAAATGGTTCCATAGGAAGGCAGACACCTCTAATCTGGGCCACATCTTCTGCTGGTATAAGGACGTGGAAGAAGGGAGCTTTTGTGCTTTGCCTGCTTGCCTTTGCCTTGTTAGCCCATCCATTCCTTCACTGGTGTTAGAGCCTACTTATTTGGGATTCCAGCATATACAGAAGACCAGATGAGGCATCCAGCCTCAAGAAATAAACAACTTCTGGATTCTGGGATGCTCCGTAAATAGCCAATCATTGTTGGATTAGCTGGACCACAGCCCATAAGTCATTCTCATAAATCCCCTTTCTGTATACATAGAGATTCTTTTTTTTTTTTTATAAGTTCTACTACTCTAGAGAACCATGACTAACACAAGAGAGCACCTGACCTTGGCCAAAAGGTCAAAGGTGAAGACTAGGCTTAAAACCCAAAGACATGGATGGTAAATCAGGACCAACAGGGCGCCCACAGGAAGAGCAGGGATGAGCTCTGTGCTTAGGGCCAAAGGGCTCTTGGGCAGGTGCAGTCTGGAACAAGCATGACACTTCACAACATGGCAGTCAGACACAGTGGTGTGCAAGTGTCAACTGTGCACACCTGACTCCATCTGATAGATGCTCTTCAGTCACCCTGTTGTCATGGAAACCTGATCCTGCAACCTTGTCTCCCCCCCTCCACGTAGGTTGTTCATTATTCATCCTGTAGCCTACTGTTAACCCCCATGGTCTTTAGCATTGGGAAGGCTCTCAGAGGTCCACACAGGGAGTCATTCCATCATGGAGACATGGGATGTGGCCATTACATGTCACATGTAGACTTGCTTTAGTGTGGGGTACATGAGGGCTCACATGATGGGTCTCCTCAGCTTGGCAGGAGACATGGGGCACCCCTGGCTATTGTTTGTTAAAGCCTTCTTTGTGTATCTGGGGGTGTTTCAGAAGAGGCAAGACTGGAATCATAGACCAGCATCATTGGGTCCACCAAGGGCTCAGATAGAGCACAAGGCAGAGTGTGGTGTATTCTGAGTCTAGGGTTTGTAGGGGGTATTTACTCTTTGTGGGGAGCTGCCACCCAGCTCCCAAGTAAATACACACAAGGATGTATTCTTATGAAAGCCTGCCCTTAGCTTGGCTTAGTTTCTAGCCAGCTTTCTTTAACTTTTAAATTATCCTGTCTACTTTTTGCCTCTGGGCTTTTCCTGTTCTCTTCTGTAAATTTTACTCTGTGGCTTGCTGGTTATGTAGCTGGGTGGCTGGCCCCTGGAGTCCTCCTCCTTCTCTGACTGTGAGATCTCTTTTCTCCTTCACTATATCTTCTCTCTGCCCTCCAGCCCCGCCTATCCTTTCTGCCTTGCTATTGGCCATTCAGCTCTTTATTAGGCCATCAGGTGTTTTAGACAGGCGCAGTAACACAGCTTCACAGAGTTAAACAAATGCAACATAAACAAAAGTAACACACTGTAGCTAGAGTTTTCCTGCCTGGCCCACAGTCAGGATAAATCTCTTTCACCTGCCAGTCCCACAGCTGCTCAGACCCAACCAAGTAAACACAGAGACTTATAACTGCTTACAAACTGTATGGCCGTGGCAGGCTTCTTGCTAACTGTTCTTATATCTTATATTAATCCGTTTCCATAAATCTATACCTTGCCACATGGCTCGTGGCTTACCGGCATCTTTACATGCTGCTTGTCCTGGTGGTGGCTGGCAGAGACTCCTTCCGCCTTCCTGTTCTTTTTTCTCTCTGTTAGTCCCACCTATACTTCCTGCCTAGCCACTGGCCAATCAGTGTTTTATCAGCAACACATTTGCCATACAGAACATCCCATAGCAACACACCTTATAATATTCCACAATACAAGCCGGGCGGTGGTGGTGCACACCTTTAATCCCAGCACTCGGGAGGCAGAGACAGGCGGATCTCTGTGAGTTCGAGGCCAGCCTGGGCTACAGAGTGAGTTCCAGGAAAGGTGCAAAACTACACAGAGAAACCCTGTCTCAAAAAAACAAATATATATATATATATATGTATATATATATATATATACATATATATATATATTCTACAACACTAGGGGACTCGTGTCTTCTCACACCCCAGGACATCGGGGCTCCTGGTTCTCAGGGCTGCTATAGTGAGAATTGTATGAATGAGTGCTGGAAGGGTACCCCACACCCTCAGTTATTAAGAGAGTGAGCATGAGGGACAGGAGCAGGTGTGGGAGTGGGTAGCCCTGGGCAACGCCCTGAACTCTTAGTGAGCAGTGCCCAAGATGTGAGTGCACACACAGGTCCTTTGTGGTTCTAGGGTTTTGTATATTTATGGTTCTGCCAAATGAGCTGCTGGTTCATGGCACTGCCATTTAGGTGGTGGTGGTGGTGGTGGTGTGTGTGTGTCTGTGTGGTTTTGTGGGGTCAGAGGTCAGCCTAGAGTGTCATTCCTGAGGCACTAACCACCTTTTTTTTTTTTAAGCAGGGTCTTTCATGGGCCTGAGTTCACCAACTAGGCTACAGTGGCTAGCCAGGGAACTACAGGAGCCTCCTGTCTATGCTTCTACGGCACCAGGCTAACTGCATGCTACCACCTTGGTTTCTTAACACTAATACTGTTTTTTAACTACGTGTATGTCTGTGTGTGGATATGGGCACACAAGCGCTAGTGTTTGTGGAGGCCAGAGTAGTCTGATCTCATTGGATCTGGAATTACAAATGGCTGTGAACTACTAACAGGGATGCTGGGAATCAACCTCGGGACCCCTTCAAGAGCAGTAAGTGCTCTTAGCCACCAAGCTAGCTGTAAGGAGCACGTGGGATTTTTAATGGATTGAATTCGGTCCTCGGGCTTGCAAGGTGAGCACTGCACTGCCTGAGCCAGCACCTCAGTCTGCTCTTCAACCCGGTAATTCCCCTGCAAGGGCGGAGCTGGCTCATAGATGTCCCGCAAACCATGGGGTGGTTTTACTGTTTCTAGCAGCCACTTTAAAAGTTTTGTAAGATGGGCTGGAGAAATGGCTCAGCAGTTAAGAGCACTGGCTGCTCTTCTTGAAGACCTGAGTTCAATTCTCAGCACCTACATGATGGCTCACAATTGTCTAGAACTCTGGTTCCAGGGGAATCTGGTGCCCTCTTCTGGCTTCCCTGGGTACTGCATGCATGTGGTGCACAGATAGTCTGGCAAAACCTTTCACACACATAATTTTTTTTAAAGATTTATTTATTTATTTTATGTATGAGTGCTCTATCTTCATGTACACCTTTATGCCAGATGATTCCGCTAGAGATGGTTGTGAGCTACCATGTGGTTGCTGGGAATTGAACTCAGGACCTCTGGAAGAGCAGCCGGTGCTCTTAGCCGCGGAGCCATCTCTCCAGCCCCACATGATTTTTAAAATTATAAGGAGAGGTGCTTACATTTGTAATTCCAGTTGGGAGACTGAGACAGAAGGGTTTACTGTAGTTTCCAGACCAGCAAGGGCTATGCAGCAAAAGTTCGCAGAAAATCGTACAGAAAGACAAACAGAAAAAAGAGACAGAGGTGATGAAAATAATGAACCTCCTGATGTGGCACATCAACATCCGTCTGTAATAGAAAACACACAATCATGTCAGGACATGTGTGTAAACATGTCCTGTGTGAACACTCATGTGACAGAGTGACAGTAGGGATTTGAGAGCAGAGTGGCTCTGGGTTAGAGACCCAAGGTCAAGACATCAGCGGGCTGGTCCCTTCCAGTGTCCCAAGGGAGACTCTGCTCCCACCTCTGCCTTCTGCTGGCTCCTGCTGTCCACTCCCTGCCTCCTCCCTCACACCTCAGCGCCCTGTGTGCACAGCTCTGTCCAATGTCTCCATCACACAAGGAAGCCAGCGGCCTCAGGCCAGGAGCCCTCCTGATGACCATCATTTAGCACAGCCCCATTTCTTAATAACATTTCACCCTGAGGTCCTGAGAGTTAGATCTCAGTCTCTCTTCCTGGAGAAAGGCTGGGGCACATCCCAGCTCCTAGGTCCCTCTCTGGGCATATGCAGGCTAGTAACCCTGGACCTGGCTGATTCTACAGGAAGCAAGGGTACTAGGAGGTGGGTGGGCAGGGAGGCAGCCTGTGCTAGTTGCTCTAAAGCATGGAACAGATCCCCAGGGGCTCCCAGACCCAGATGCTCCCACAGCACTTGCTTCCCCCACATCTCTCACCCCCTAACCCTGGTGCACAGTTCTGAACCCCCTTAGCTCCTTCCCCAGCTCAAGTGACCACAGCAGACCAAGGAAATCTGGTTCTTAATGTGATATTGGTCCTTGGAGAAGATAACAAAATAAAAAAAATTAAAAAAAAAGAAATTAGAGGTAGGAACCTCAGGCCTCTCATGGTAAAGAGTTTGCAACCTTAAGTGAAAAAGTGGAATTAATATGGGTTCTTAAAGACCCTATGAAAGAGAAGATCAAATTCCTGTCAATTAATTTTTAAAAAGAGAGAGAGAGAGAGACAGTGACAGAGAAAGAATAAATTTTCTGGCAGACATGTCCTGGCAGGTCCAGGCAGGGCTCCCCAGTATACCATGCAGCTGCTTGGCTTCCAAGTCAGCCACTTGGGTTTGGCCCTCCTATGCATCTGACTGGAACTCACAAAGTCCTTTCTTCCCAGCAGCTGGAAAGCAAAGAGAGACCCCTGCAATGCCTGAGTTTCTCAGAACAGCAGGTGGGGTTCCACTGCCTGCAGAACAGGCCAGCTCAGCTGTTCCCAGACTTAGAGTTCACTTGTTGTCTGTGTGCTTGGCTTTTGGTTTTTGTTTTTCTATCAAAGCAGGAATAACTCAATATCAAAGGTTCCTTCATGGAGAAAATTCAAACGGGCCCAAATTCTGGCACAGGCTCGGTTACAATTAGGACATAAAGGACATAAGCCAACACTGTTTACATTTCCCCAGGTATTGGTCATTCATTATATGAAGCATGCTCTTCTCCTCCTGCTTGTCTGATCAACACTTAAATCAACACCTTTCTTTCATTGTAGGTAAACTGAAAGAGCAAAAATTAAAACCGTGGGTCATGTCGTTGGATGTGTTCTTATCTGTTTATCACTACTAGGTCTTTGCCTCTGCTCTTTGAATGACATTCTGGAACCTCTAGGTTGAAATTTTGGGAAATGTAGCTCCTCAAGTGGAGCAGGCTCAGAAATAATAAGGTGGCTCAGAAATAATCCCTTACTAATAAAAAGCCCACAGAAATTAGTGTTCCACTAAATAAAATGCAGGTTGAATATTTGTCCACACAGATAATAATTGACAGACCACACTAGCATGTTACTCCAGATCTAGTATAGTCACCATCAAAAGATCTTTAAGATTACAAAGAAATACTCCATGGGGATTGCCTAAAATTACATCTAAAAATCCTATAGAGATGGCTTTTTAATCCTTTATAGACGTCTCTTTTAAAGGAAAAGGAGCATATATTTTATACTCAAACTCTAGGTTATACCCACTCCAGATTATACAGCTCTAAAGTCTTACCTTCCTATACTCAACCAACTTTTATTGGATATTTCTCAGCCATGGAATGTTTTAACTGACCTCACGTATAAATTAGCACATGAGGATAGAGATATCTCTCTGCTCTGTGTAAACTCCATACCTCAAGATTTGTGAATTGTTTGGAGATGGTTAAAAAAATCTGAAACAACAGTTAGCTTAAAACTTGTAACAAAAGGCTGATCACTAAATGTGTATGTATGTAGTTTTAATTTGCTACAGTAGACTACATCCATGGTTTGACTCTTGTGTAGAGAAATGGTTCTACGACATCATACTGTGTAGAACTGATGTTTTTAAATGGCAGCCACATGGCTTGCCTCTGTCTTAGCTGATGCCTCATCAGGAGGAAAAGGACCATGTGCCTGGCAGCCATCTTTACTAAGGTTAAAGAGTGCATGCCATGTAACTTCACCACCATGTTGATCCAAGTGACACGTGGTATAAAGCCTTCCGGTTATTCTTAGATCTCCTGTTTAGACTATGAAGGCAACAACAGGTCTCCCAGGATATTTTGAATTAGGGTGGATTTTTCATGATGATAAATTCCTTAGGTAATGAAGGTATGCTCAGGTTAGCAAAAGCTAACATAGATCGCTATATTGTGTCTAAATATGTCTAAGGGCTTATGTCTTTGCCAACACCAGGCTTCTAGGAAAATTTAAATAAGTAACAACATATGGTTGATAAATAAGGTCTAAATTCCTAACGTCTACTACCTTAAAGATATATGTCTAACTTCTTTGTCTTTGCGACGTTATTAAAGTTGAATTTTGTGACTGATTTAAAGTTTTATTGTGATGCTTTGGTTCAATTGTTTTAGGCTCAAACTTACCAAGAATAAAACCATAGAATTCTAAGTTTATGAAATCTACTAACTAGTTGTACACTGTTAAAGATAATTAAGACATACAAGTCATCCTCGACCTATGTGGAGCATGTAATAATTGCTTAATAAATGCATCTAATTGAACCATGAAAAAACACACACACACACACATCACTGTTGGAATCAGTGCAGAGATCAAGGATGGAAAAACTGAGGACTTTAAGATTACAAAGAAATACTCCATGGGCATTGCCTAAAGTTACATTAAAAATCCTATAGAGTCAAGTGGAACCTTGGCTCTGCTCATGGTTATGGCCACAAGCCATTGGTCACTTTTTGAGGGATTTCATTTGTAAAGACCCAGAAGCCCTGGCTGCATCATTCAGGTTAGAAGTCCACAGCAAAACGTACAATCTTCATGGCCTCTTTGGTAAAGGAGGCTCCTTGGAGGCCCCTGACCATGCCTGAGGGAACTATGATGCCGAAGGCCCGTGCAAGGAGGGCAAGATACGGTAACAAGAGACCAGCTGAGGGTCCTGAGGAGATCTGGATGAGGGCCAAGATAATTATACTTTTACAGAATTACATTTATTTCACGTGTGTGAATATGGGGGTCAGAGGACAACTTGTAGGTGTGGCCTCTCTCTCTTTCCACCATGTGGGTCCCGGGATCAAATTCAGGCCACCAGGCTTGTCAACAAACACCCGTACCCTCTGAGCCTTCTCAATGACCCTTTTTGTTGTTGACCAGGTTCTCATAGTCACATATGCCAGGTTAGCCTTCAACTTACAGCCATCCTCCTGCCTTAGCTCCCTGAAGGCTGGAATTATATAATGTGCTGCTATGCCCAGCTCGTCTACCACTTCCCCACCTTCCTACATATCTTAAAGAGTGTCACTCAGTCTAATGAGACCAATGCCCTTGGCAAGCCTGACTGAGCCAGGGAGTGCCTGGGTCACAAGGCGCAAGAGCCCATGTCTTTAACCCCCTTGGCTACATGTCTCCATCTGTTGCTGGGGAAGCAGTATCCTCTGGAGCCCCTTGTGAGGAACTGACCAGCTCTGCAGGAAATGGTTTGTGCCTCCTGCAGGGCAACATATAGTGGAATTAAGAATCCTCCTGACCATTCTGTAAAATAGTCTTTGAAATCTTCAGAATATACATTCAATGTATTTTATCAAATTCACCCTCCCCTTCCCGTAACTCATGGCCCCCCAACTCCCCTCCCAGTTTCATGTCACTTTAGTGAATAAACCATTGAATTCAGTTAGTGCTTCTCATATACACATGTGTGTGAGACCATCCACTGGGATGTGAGCAACCTATCAGCGACCACACCCCTGAGGAAACTTGACTGTCTGTCCAGGCTGGTTTTTATGCCAACTTGACACAAGCTAGAGTCACCTGAGAGGCGGGAACTTCAGTTGAGTAATGCCGCCATCATATCGGTTCAGAGTTGTAGAGGGCAGCCTGATGCTATGCCCGTTTGTCAAAATAGCTGTAGTAGGTTCAATCCTGGGGCCTGTGATGGCCAGCCATGGGTCCTTGATCAGATGTACAGAACCATGTTGGAGTTTCCTCTTATGGAGTGGGCCTCCAATCAGTCAGAATGTGTCTAGTGGCCCCCATACCATGCCTGCCTCTATTGTACCCAGGGGTGTATCTACCA
>CABHPQ010164744.1:0-41518 GCA_902168405.1 Peromyscus aztecus | reverse complement strand
CCCAGATGGTTCACAGGATCAGCAATTCCTCGGGGTTAAAAACAAGAGGGGTCTACGTTTTGGCCTTTTTACCCTCAATCTGTGTAACAGAACTTGTCAAAATATCACGCGTGGACAAGCCCAACCATGTTCCTATTTGTATCAATAAAGTTTTATTGGCATACAGCTACACTCATTCATTTGCATATGGCCTGTGGCAGCCTCTGTGCTGCAGCTATGACTTTAGCGAAGGTATTGCAGAGAATGCATGCATGCTTTCCCCCAAAGTTCTCGTTACTGACTGTCTGGTCCTTGGCAGGAAACATGTGCCAACCTGGTTCTAGAAAGCAGCAGCCCAACTGACCATAGCTCACAGAGCACAGCTGTTCTTTCCCAGACAGCAGCACACTATCAAAGACAAAGAAATACATCTCGAATGAATGATTTATTTACAAGTCAAAACTTGAAAGCAAAAGCAGCCAAACACAGAGGTGACTAAAGTTGCCTAGTAGCTTATAGCTTAAAACAGAAATCGCTCCTTTGAGTACTGAGCTCAAATCTAGTTATCCAGTCAACAAATATTGACTGAGATGCTACACCAGACTTTAGCCAGCATCTGTGATAGCAGTGGCACATCCCGTGCCAAGCAAACTCTGACACAGTTGTCTACAGAACAGAGTTCACACACCAAGGATGGAAACAGTCATTAGTCAGAGAGTTGGAATACTGAGCTAGCCAGGGGAGTTGGAGGAGGCTTTTCTGAGGACTGGGTGATGTCTTAGGGAAGAACAGAAGGTCAGTAGATGAAGGAAGGAAAGATAATCAGTAGTTGAAGAGGAGGCACCAGCATGTGGAAAGGTCCTGGGGTGGGACAGAGCCATGTAGGCACTGGGAGATTCAGAGCAAAATGTTTGTGTGTCTGAAAGACAGTATGATTCAGTTCCGAGTACCTGCATGGGGTGGGTCATAGCTGTGACACCAGCTCCAGGGGGTTTGGCGCCCTCTTCTGGCCTCCTTAGTTACCTGCACCCATATGCACAACTCCCCCAGCACACACATAATTAAAAATAAAAATAAAATATTTTTAAAATAAACCTGCAATGCTGAAAGAGTTTATCCCTCTTAGGAAAACTGCTTTTGCATTCTCAGGTCCAAGAAGTAGCCTCAAACCCCTCATAGCCATGCTGGGTATAACCATCACTTATGCAGAACAGCCAGCTTCCATATCCTACGGCCTCTGACTTCCAGTTCAGGGACACACAGCATTGCAGGAGCAGATAAATCACAGATGCACTCATGCTTAGAATAGACAACACCATCTGCTCCTGTAGAGTCGTCACATCACCAACCACAGCTCTGGAGGCGCTTTGACTCCATGCACCATGAGCCTGTCTTCTTTGAATTCACTTCTCCATTCATGATTTCTCTATCTTCAGCCTATTTCTGTGCAAGAAGTAAACAGGCCAGGGGAAAGCTTCCATTGACCTGGGATGGAGTTGAAGAGGAGTTGTAAGTACAGTACAGACAATGATGGAAGAGAAAGACAGAGAAAGGTACTTTCTGGTTTGGTTGGGTTTGGTTGGGTTTAATTTGATCATCAAGGAAATTGCCCTTAAATTCCATTAGCTCTTTTTAATAGCAAGCAAAGGACATTTGTGGCCGAAAATGTCAGTGGAGGCTTTCTGATGAGATGGTATTTGACTTGGAAGCTCGGCACAGAGAAAGATCTTAGCCAAATAAATATGTGAGGGGTGTTCTCAGCTGAGGGATGGCATGTGTAAAAGCCCTGGGGACCAGAACAAGACAGGGTTAGAGGGAAGACTTCTGAGCTGGAGTGCAGTGCATGGGAGAAGAGATGTGGGGATCAAGTCAACAGGGCTTGTGCTCACTCACTCACTAGGAGTGATCCCTGGAGCAGGTAAGGCTGCCTCATGGTAGCAAGCAGTTACTATGCCTCAAGTACTTCATATCTACAGCAGCCATTTCCATGCAACATTCATCAAACCCAATGAAATGGGTACAACTACTATCCTGTCTCCAATAACTGACCTGAGACTCCATGAGCTAAAGTGACTTGGGTCGAGTTACTTACTGAGTTATATCACAAAGGAACTTCAGCTTTCAGCTGCCTTCAGCTCCCAGCTCAATATACAGACCCACTAAGCCTGGGGCGGCAACTGTGTAGTCCTGGCTCTCTGGAGGCTGCAGGAGGAAGATCATAAGTTCTGGAGGTTTTGGTCACAAAAAGAAAAGAAAAATTAAGTTGGGCCTGAGGGTCCATGCAATCAGATCTTTGTGATTTTTGAGGTCAGCCTGGTCTACATAATAAGTGAGTTCCAGCTCAGCCAGGAAAGAGAGAGAGAGAGAGAGAGCGAGAGAGAGAGAGAGAGAGAGAGAGAGAGAGAGAGAGAGAGAGAGACTACTCCCACTACACATTCATTTTCATTACTGTTGTTTATTATGCTTATTTTTGTAATTCCAAGAGTTTGGTCAACTGCATTGTTCTTTTCTGCTCAATTTTATAAATAAAAGTGGTTTGCCTCAAGATTCTAATGGAAGGGTAAAGATAACAAGCTGCAAGATTCCTCTGGCACTGCTAATATGCCATGCAGGAGCATTTGGAGGAGGTAAGGACAGAGGAACAGACTGGCCAAGGCAGTGTTTGGGGCTCATCCACCTCACCTATAACAATTGGGAACATTCTCTGGGTAGAAGGCAAAGGCAAGCTATTGCCCTCCTGGACTGAACCGTGGCCTGGTACCCTTTCTCTACTTTCTTTCCTGGTATCAGGGCTTCATCTGTTCTGACGGTACAAAGATATGGTCAGACTGACTAGGGGGATCCAGCTCTGGGACCCAATCTCTATTTCCAAAAGTGACATCAGGTGCTGAGAATCACAGTACAGTCATCATCTGAGGCTTTGTGGCCTCAGAAAGCTTAAAAATCAAAGTCACCAAAGATTCCATCTGGAATGCATGGGCAGGGAATGGCTATGCCTCAGGAGCATGACCCTCCACAGGAAGAGATGGGATATTACCTGGCATGTTCTAACTATGAACAAAGGGGAGCCCTCTGATTGCTCCCACACAAAAAAGAAAGAGCAGAAATTCGGTTTCAAAGTCAGATGTGGGTTTTAAATTATCTTCCTTAGCAATGAACACATCGCCTGTTTATTTTTAACAAGGTTTAATGACATTTACTGAGTTTTCATTGTCATAGTTGGGTTTTTTGAGAAAATAGTGAAAAGGGGATATAGAAAAAGAATTACAAGGGCTGAGCGTGCGGTTCTGTTGATAAAATGGTTGTTAGCATGCTGCGAGGCCTGGGTTGGATTCCTCGGCATGGCATAATGGGACCTGGTATTTACTCTATTTCTTTATTGTGTAGTCAATCACTCTCTACCCTAGAACATTCCTTTTGCTGAATTTTTATGCCATTATAAACACCACTGTGATGAACATCTTCCTACACAGGGCTTTTGTTTAAAGTCATTGCCGTCACATGGTGTACATAGGAGTGAGTGTCAGGGTCAGTATCAGTCTGGATTGTTGGATCTAAGGGTGGCAATTCTTGATCTTCTTATTTTTATTATACAACTGCTCCAAGAAAAGTAGATGGATCACTGAACTATGACCAGACATGTATGGCAATATCCGTTTCATGATACCTTTGGCTTTTGTTGATGGTTGGTAATTTGATAGACAGAATATTCCTTGGTTTACACATATTAAAAAGAAGGAATTGTCCTTTCTTAGAGAAGAGCGAATGTGCTTCAGGAGCGAAATGTCAAGGTGGACAGCAACATTCCTCCTGTGCAGCGCTGACCAGCAGGGCTTCCTGTGGTGGGAAGGCTCTCTTCGAAGTGCCAGCTTCAGTAGCTACTAGCCACCTGAAGCTGTCAGGCAGTGGAAATGAGGCCAAAACAACTGAGAAGCTGAACACTTTATTATACTAAACAGCCACATGAGATTAGTAACCACCACATCAGCCTGCGTCGTTCAGGGCTGGAGGGAGCAGAGCCTTCTCCTAAAAAGTAGAAGCTGCAGTTGGTCTCTGATATTTTTACCTATGCAGGAAAGCTCTCTCAGGAAAGCTGGTTGCTGTCATGGGGAAGGGATTCGGAGAATTGGTTGATTGGTTGGCTCGTGTTTTGGTCGGGCTAAGGATTGAGCCCAACCAAGGCTTTCACATGCCAGGCAAGTGCTGTGCCACTGACCTACAGCTGTGTGACAAGGTGTGAAAAATTCATGGTGGCCTATCCTGCAGCATCACAAGGTGATGTAAATGATGTATTGGATCAGAGTGTGGAGACAGAGAGCTCTGGATCAAATACGGGATGTGATTTTTACTTTGTACTTCCTATTTGGAGAGGAGGATCGCACTTGTCTAGGCTGGCCCTGAATTCTGTAGCTCGGGAAGTCTTGAGTTTGCAATATTCTCACCTCAGCCTCCAGAATAGCTAAGACTACAGCTTTCCATAAGGTCCAGTTTCTTGTGACCTTTAAATAGGATTCTCTGATAGTTGGGTCTCCTTAACATGGTCTCCACTGGGGCCCCTAGCTCTCTGCACCTCTATAAAATGACCTCATACTGCCTGCCATGGAAGGACAAACTTAAAGGGAGCTAACAGCATTGATGTTTAGGATGCAAGGGTCCTTGATTGATTTATTCCTGCTTCTCCTCTATCCTACCCCTCCCTGGTAGTCTCTCCCACCATCAAACTGGTTACAGAGGGTTGGTTGGATAAATACAAGGACAATAGATGTTGGATGGATGTATGAATGATGGATAGGTGGCTGGATGGTAGATGGATTGATGGATAGATGGATAATTGACAGATGAATGGATAATGGATTGAGGACAGTTGGGTGACAGATTGATGAATGAATGATGGATGGATAGATGGAAGGATGGATGGATGATGGATGGATGGATGGATGGATGGATGGATGGATGGATAGGTGGATAACAGATGAAGATGGATAGATGGATAAATGATGTATGACTATAGATGGATAATTGACAGATGAATGGATGATAGATGGAGAACAGATTGATGAATGGATGATGGGTGGATGGAAGGAAGGAAGGATGGATGGATGGATGGATGGATGGATGGATGGATGGATAGATGATGGATGATGATGGATAAATGGATGACAGATGTGTGGCTGTGTGATGTATAATGGGTTGGTGGTAGATAAATAAATGGATGACAGGTGGTTGATGGAGAGATGATGGATATATGATGGATGGTTTTGATAAATGATGTATAGATGGATGATGGATAGATTGACAAGTGATGGATAATGGGTAGATGATAGTAAATAGATGGACAGATGTATGTATATATGGAAGTAATAACAACAGCTAATACTTCCAGTGTCCCTAAGTGTCAGAATGTGGGTCCAAGACTTTATCTGTAACACTTCATTCCCTTTCAGTATTCTCAACAACCTAAAGATGAATGTGTCATTAATTTTTTCTAATATGTAAGGAAACCAAGGCATGCTAGATAATGGCACATTCCATATTTGAGACACAACTGTTTGCCTCCACAGCCTGACCTAATGCACTGTCCACATTACCATATAATGTTGCAAGATAGAACACCATGAACTTTTCACACTTTGTCACACCAGTACGTGACTGAAACTTTTCTCTGCCCTGTAGCTACTGGTGCTGAGGGATGAAAAGCTAGAGACTGGCAGGTGCCCCCAGTTTCCTCCAAAAGTCACTTTCCATCTTCATAGCTGACCAGCTTCTAAAGTGTACACTCATGTGGTTAACAGTCTGGCCTGAGGCTGATAGAAAAAGCTTCCAGCATGCAATTAAAACCCTGTCTTGCCCAATTGGGCAACTAATGGAATCAGCAAGAGTGGAAGCTGCCTTGTTAAGACATAGTTTGTACCTAAGGTCCATTTTGTGGGCAAGTGAAACAATGGCTGAGGGGTACTGCCTGATGAGTCAGCCTGAGACTAAATGAGATGGTCCTCCAAGCCACCCTGGGCTGCCCATGTACGTGGACATGCAAGGTGCAAAAACAACTTGCAGACACTTGGATGGACACTGGACTCCCAGCTGAGTTCTGACAGCCAGGCAGCCTTCCTGTTGTCTGTCTGGAAGTCGAGGCTCATTGTGGACGTTGTAGTTTCAGGTGATGGAATGTGTTTAGTGGCCCAGGTACCTGCAGAAACTGGCATAAGGGGAGAATATTGGCACAGCCCAAAAGATTCTGCCCTTTGTGAATGTCTGGCTGCTTAGACTCCATGAATAGCCCCTGTTCCTTCTTTTTAAGAAATGTTGGGACTATCTCAATATATCCTGCTCATCAGGTTAACAGTTTTTTAGTTTGTTTTATTTCAACAAATGTTGTCTGAAAGCTCTGCAAGAATGTACCTTACAGCCACCGAGTTGCATCAACCCTTTACAATCAAGAGAGAGGAAGACAATGATCAAGCAAAGAAGTGTGTGGCTAAGGTCTTCTCAGATGCTGGGCTTACAAGAAAACAAGTCCCACAGTGTAGCAGTGCATGACTAAGAATTAGGGTGGGGACCTACAGAGACACTGGTCAGAGGAGGTGAGTGGGAAGGCTGAGAAGCTGTTGGCCATGCCAAGAAGCCTGAAAAATACTGAGTAGAGAGAACAGAAAGTGCAAAGGGCCTGGGGTGAGAGTGAGGAGCTAGGTTTGTTCTGCAGAAGAAAGATGGCTGGAGCCCAAAGGGTACAGAACGGGGAGGAAGAGGGCAAGAGAAGCCAGCGCTGACTGCTCTCCAGAGGACAGCTTCAGTGACGCCTCAGTAAGCACTTTCCACCTTCACTAGAGAGGAAGAGAGCCGAGCTCTTGATACCTACTTTCTCTTCTGTCCCCGCATCAACCGAAGGAGGCTGACATTGCTTTTGCCGGAGTGTAGCTTAAGTTTTCCTGCCTGGCCCACGGTCAGGATAAATCTCTTTCACCTGCCAGTCCCACAGCCGCTCACACCCAACCAAGTAAACACAGAGACTTATATTGCTTACAAACTGTATGGCCGTGGCAGGCTTCTTGCTAACTGTCCTTATATCTTATATCAATCCATTTCTATAAATCTATACCTTGCCACATGGCTCGTGGCTTACCGGCATCTTTACATGCTGCTTGTCCTGGTGGCGGCTGGCAGTCAGTCAGTGACTCCTTCTGCCTTCCTGTTCTTTTTATTCTCTCTGCTAGTCCCGCCCATACCTCCTGCCTAGCCACAGGCCAATCAGTATTTTATTAACAACACATTTGCCATACAGAACATTCCCACAGCACCGGAGAGCTGGGGAAACTGGGTGTGTTTAAAGAAGATAGGAAGTGGGGGTCCAGGCTCCAAGACTATGTCCACTCTCTTATTCTTTTGTTCTTGCCCTCTTTCTCCATCCCCCCTACCTCCCTTCACCCCTTCGTCCTTCTATCCATCCATCCATCCTCACATGCCTTTCTTTTCTCCTCCTCTTTTCCTTTCTCCTCTTCCCTCATTGATTCTCAGGCCTTAGGGTCACACTTTGTGCCATGGTGGAGAATAAGAGCAGTCTGCTCCTGTGTGTACGTGTGTGTGTGTGTGTGTGTGTGTGTGTGTGTGTGTGTGTGTGTGTGTTTCATAAAGGAAACTTGGTGCTTGGTATCTTGTACCCACTGCATGGCAATTGACTTCACTACCCATTCAACGCTGAGATCTCAGGCTGCTCTCTGCAGCTCGTGTATGGTGGGAACCAAGCCTGAATGAGGAGGCTTCAGGTTAGTCAGCATTACTGTTCTGCCGATGTTTTCTCTCACCCTCCAGCCACGCCTCTGCATAAACAGAGCCATGTGTGGTCATGATAGATACAAATATGCCTTGTCCCCAACTAGATGCAGCATCCCTGACTTCAGAATGAAGAGTGTGTGAGTGACTGCCTCTTAAAGTATGTCTCACACTTGGGCGACAAAAAGTCCCTGGAACATTTCTGACAAAATGATTGGCACAACCTGAGATAGGGCAGTGGTCACTGACTCAGTGGGAGGTTGAGTCTGGCCACTGTGCTTTTGCACATCATGGGTGTGTGCCTGTATCCAAAAGGCAAGTGACTCATTGTCCCCGGGATGGAGCTTCCATGGAGTTTAATTAGCCCAGAGTTTCTTACCTGGTGACGAGGAGGGAGTCTCATGTTCATTCTAGGATGTCACAGTATACCTCCTCTATTGCCTTAGCTCTCCGGCACAAGTTGTAACAGATAATGTCTCTAGGTATCGTAAATCATCTCCTGCAGTCCAAACCCCACCCTACAACTGCCAGGGTCTAATTCAAATTGTCTGGGTTATTAGAGTGGAGTATGTTCTCAGCTTAGCTCCAAAAGTTGTAATACATACAACTACACCATTCCTAACCCTAACAATAACATCCATGGTGCAAAGCATGGTGGGAGACACTTGCATTCCAGCACTTGGGAGGCTCAGGTAGAGAGATTGTGATCATGAGTTCCAGGCAAGTCTAGACTGCAAAAGACCTTAGGAGGAAGAAGGATATAGAGGTGAAAGGGAGGGAGAGGAAGGGAGCAGAGTAAACTGATAATTCTACATCAAAAGGCATGATGGACGTGTGCATATCAAGGCACACAATGATCCCTTTGCTTCTCCATCTCCCCCCCCCCATTAGCTAGCATAACTCACGCTAGCTGCTCTAACAAACAACTCATGAATCTCAGTAGTCCAGCACAGTGCACATAGGTTTTTCACACATATAAAATCTTCTCTAAGTGAATCAGATGTCACCTTCACTGCAGAATGGCTATGTCATCTGGGGTGCACGGCTTCTAAAGGCACTGGAGACAGCAGAAAGGAACCCTGTAATTGAGGCTCATTACTGTGCCAGCATCTCAAGTGTCAAAACCTGGGAAATGCACTCGTCCTGTAGAGACGGAACGGATGTGGAGCATCCCTGCGCCATCATCCTAGACACAGGACTTTCAGCTTCTTCAATAAAAATCCTGTTTATTTGTTATTTCTAGTGATCTGAATTATAAGGGAACAATATCTCATATGGCCCAGTCTTCCCTGACCATCCCTAGCATGACTATTTCAAAGTTCCCCATTCTCCACCCTTCCATTCTGACTTGAGGAGTGTCAACACTGCTTGGAGAATCTGTGCTTTTCCCTCGTCTCAGATTAGGTAGGTGGACAAGCACCTTGAAGCTATCTACTGGATTTGTGTCTTCATTTCCCACCACGCAGCAGGTGAGGGATGAAGAAGTGATGGCCACACCTCTGAGGTTCTTAAAAACCCTAACTCTGTCCTGCTCATCTGACTTGATCTCTTCTTATCTGGAAAACTGCGAGCTTCATTGTCCCCACTCCTGGCTCCTCAGGATCCTATCTCCAGGCGACCATGCTTCCTTGACAGCCACTGGAAGTGACACCATTGTCCCTTACAAAGCTGATTTTAATCCTCTGCCTAAGCCCACGGACGCAGCCCATTTTCCTAAGATCGAGGCCAATGTTCTGCCCTCCACCTATCACGCCCTTCTTCTACCTGTCCTTTCAACTCCAGCCCCAAGGCCGGCCAGACCCCTGCGAAGCTGCAGGTGCTCCAAATCCACTGAGGATGAGTTTGTGGGACTGTGTGAGCTGTGCAAGTGTGGAAGTTTAGAAGTCTATCAAAGGGATTGGCTTTAATTTCTCCTTCCCTATTCCAGTGGAAACTCCTTTAATACCATCGTATCCGCTCTTCGTGGGGTTTAAAACTGGAATCTTGAGAATAGTTTTGTTTACACAGCAAACTTACTGTTTACTTAATAACTCTCCCACACACACACACCCACATGTGTGCTAATGTGTGCATTATGTACTATAAATGCATTGTGTTGTACGCTTATAAAAGCATTTGTGTGCCTTGTTACTTATCCATTGCATAGCACATCTATGTACCTTATGTGCACATGAGTGCATATGTTTACATACATGGGCCCATTTTTTTTCCTGATCTTTACTCCACCACGGATGGTCAGACTGCCGTAATGACTGACAGACACAACACTGAGCTCTGCAGTTAGCAGAGGGAAACCAACTGCTGCAACAGTACCTACTGGCAGCAGCAGCAGCAGGTCTTGACTGGGACCCTTCTGACCCAAGTCTAGGCCTTTGTCTTGCTGCCGCCTCGCCTTTTTGGGCGTCTTCTGCTTCCAGTTCCAGGCTAACATTTGTACTGCAAACAGAGTCATTGTTCTCACAAATAAGCCAATGAGCTAGACAAAGCAGGAGGCTAAAGGCTGCAGCCTGCACCAACTGTAATGCTATTCCAAAGAATTTCCATCTTCTCCTCTCAGGATACAGACTGCTTCAGCTCCCGTGCAGGCTCAGGCCAGATGTTGAGCCCCACCAGCATCTCTCCACCCCCACCCCATCCCTCTTTGTATGGATCTGGGTTTCTCAGCCCTAACACTACTGAGCCACGTACATCCCTGCAATGGCAGGGAAGGGTGTCCTGTACACTGTAGGATGCTGAGTGATGCCCCTGACCTTCATCCTCTGGATGACGGGAGTACCCGTGTTCCAGGTCGTGACCATCAGAAAATGTCTCGCTTGATCAGGGTGCCCCAGATGAGAACATGGGCTAGAGTGGAGTGGAAATAAAACTTTCTGCTCTGATAAGAAGGACCCTGGGACAGGAAGGCTTCAAGTGGCCAGTGACTGTAAACTTAGCCTTCCCAAGGTGGGGGTTACCACTGTCAGAATATCAGGTGGAGGTTTAGATCAGCTCTCAAGTCAAACACACATGTCTCTAGTTTTCCTTTCTCTAGGCTCAAATCCCCCACCTTTCATGATGACTGTCTCTCAAGAGGAGGAGAGTGTAAAAAGAGAAAAAGGTAAAAAGAAAAAAGAAAAAGGCATGGTCTCAAAATTACACAGCCTCACAGTCCGTCCAACTAATAGAATTATGTATCGATTCTTAAATTTAGACATCGGATTTCATCTCTTACTTAAATGTATCTGTGTGTTTTAATAGGAACACTCAGCCTTGCTTTTATTAATGCAAAAACATTAAGTCACCAGGCCTGGATCTGAAAGCCTTAAAGGGCTGTTTCCACCAGAACCTGTCATAAAATGTGCTCTCAAGCGTGTCCCCTTTAAGAGACTCCAGAATTAAATGTTCCCGTATGTGAATTTTATTTTGTACAGCACATTTGCTTTATGGCTACAATTAAGTTAGATGTGCCGATAACAATGTCTGTTTTCCATTTTAAATCGCACATTCCAGACACCGTGTATTGTTTTATTATCTAATCCACATGCTTTTAATTGCAATTATGGTCCCTTATGAGTCCCCTGGGAGGGCATGATTGCAATTAAAAATGTAATTTAAATGTTAATTAATTACATTCATTTTCTAAACTGGGAAAATTTCATTTATTATTTTCATGTGTTGTTCATTTATCCTAAATGCATTACCTTCTAAGTGTTTTTTTTTCCTAAATTAAGTGTTATGTTTATAAAACAGGGTGTTTAATACCCTTTAAAATTTTTGTGAGGGTGTTTGTACAAATTATTACTTTAAATTAATTGATTTTGCACTATATGCATGAGCTATAGGTCCTAAATATAATAAAAATAATGCTGGAGGTTCTCCCCGAGCTCCTCAATGGCATCGTCCGATAGATGCTTCCTGATTGACTCGGAAGCTCAGAGACAACGTGTGTACTACCTCTTACTGCTACCCTGTTATTGTTTTTTCTCAAACAAAGAGAGAGAGGTATGGAGACCACAAACGGTACAGATCATTAATATGAAAAGAGGGTTTTTTTTCCCTCCAGATGAAAATTGCAACCTAAGGAAGAAATTTATCGTTAGATTAATAAGTCATCTTGGCTCGTATGAATAAATAAAGAAGAACAAGGAAGGACGCAAAGACAGGAAGCCTTGAAAATCATTGGAACTTTCTAGAAAAAAAAATGTTTTATGCATAACTCTGTTTCTCCAGTCCTGCCTATCATGTTCTCTAGTTTACTTTGCCTAGAATAGAGGGTCATTTTAAATGTGAAGAAATATCAAGAAAGACATCTCTATTTTAAACTCTGAACCATATCAGTTTGGGGGTAATTTTAGTGAATGGAAGCTGTTTCAGGGCAGAATTTCAGTGTTGTTTTTTTTTTCTTCCTTTTTTCAATTCAACTCCAAGTCCATGTTCCATGTAATTAATTAATAAAAGCTGGGGGAGGGTACTGTTTTTCAAGGTGAGTTTCCTATCCAATCGGCCACATCCTTTCGTTAACTCATTTATCTTAAAAATATCTTCCTTGTCTGAAGTCTGGTTATAGTTTGGTTAGATCTGTAGTATTTAAGAGGTGTCTGGGCAAAATCATAGTCAGCTCACAATTTTTCCTAGTGCCCACTAGACACAGGCTTCTCTAGGGATGGCTGAGGTCCAGGGAAGGGAGAAGAAATGAGTTCACAGCTCAGCGAGTCTTTATTCCGGACTCTCAGCCTGTTTTGTTTCTAAAATTCCTACATGCATCCTCTGATCCAGGCTATGTTGCTCACTCCACACTGCAATCCTATGAGTATGATCATTTCCATTTCAAAGGGGAAACTGAGGCACACAGCATTCCCAGAGCTTGCTAAGGATTCATGGCTACTTTCCAGGAGCTAAGGAACCCAGGATCTATGCCCTGGAAGACTGATCAAGTTTTCCATGCCATTCCATACCCCTGGCCAGGGTATGGCTGAGAAACACTGCTGAGCTTCACAGGAAGCAGCAAGGGGCCTCCATATCGGTAGAGTGGGAGGGAGAGTGGGGGTCAGGAAGTTCCAGCTCCTCTTAGTGTTTGTGCAATCTTAGACGACACCCTCTCCTGTTGCACGACTCAGTTTCCTCTTCTGAATCATGCACCTGTCTCGGGCTATGCCTGCCTGGTACTCGTTCAGAGCAAGGAAGTAGGAACTGAGGCTATAATGCTAATCCATTGTAGTCCCCACCTTCCCCATCACAATCCAGACGGAAGCAGAAGAAAATGTCTTTAGCAAAATCAGCAAAGCCTTGCAGGCATCCACTGATAGAGGATTGCTCAATTCAGTGAGGCAATAGACAGTTCTAGAATGTGTGTTTGTGTGGGGAGGGGGACTGAAATAACAACACGTAGTCAGACAGGCCAGACATGTAGGTATACTATTACAGGCCAGTGCAAAGGAGGTGCTGAAGCCAGGGTCATTTTTTTGAGCTCTGTCACTGCTGCCAACTACCCATAGCTCTGGAATCCCCAGCTCCCCCTTCGGAATGAACATGGGCACACTCCATGGTGGGTTGTTTTCAAGCCAACACTCACAGGTGAATAAACTGTGTCGGGTGATGTGTCCTTGGGTTTATTGTCTCTTAAGGTCAAATTGGGCACCTGGGTTCTGTATTAACTGCTCTCCATTCCTGTGATGAAACAGTGTGCCAAAAGTAAGCTAAGGAAGAAGAGTTCATTTGGTTCCGATTCCAGAAGGATTGAGTCCATCTTGGCAGGTAGGGTGTGATAGCAGGAGCAGGAAGCTGAGAGCTCACCTTTCATCTGCACACCAGAAGCAGGGAGAGAAAGAGAGGGAGAGGGAGAACAGGAAGTGGGCCCAGGTTTCAAACCCTCAAAGCCGGCATCCAGCACTTCTCCAGTGAGCCTGCACCTCCTAAGGGTTCCAGAACCCTCCCAAACAGTAAGGCCAACTGAGGACCGAGTGTTCAAGCATATGAGCCTCTGGGGGAACATTTTTCATTCAAACCACCAGGGAGGGGCAGGGCAGCACCCCTCAGCTGTTCCCCGAACAGCTGGGGCAGCAGGCATAGCATGCCATGTGGCACTATACACACAGCGGTGACTTGGGAGTTAGGTCGGGAATGAGCGCACCCACCTGTGCCCCTGGACGCCTTGAGCCCGTCTGTGCGGCCTGACTTGAAACTTAGGTGAGAGGGCATGCCGGGAGCTGAGGCTTCCCTTTCCTTGATGGACTCACCTGGAGGATTTTATGGAGCATGGATTACGAGCTGTCTGTTCGGATTACGTGCTGTCTGTTTATCTGGCTGAAGGGACACTTCAGTGAAGAACAGAGCCTTATTCTCATGGGGATAATTTTCTAGGAAAGGAGACTCAGAGTCAAAAAAATAATAAGCCAGGCAATGATGGCACATGCCTTTAATTCCAGCACTAAGGAGGCAGAGGTAGGTGGATCTCTGAGTTCGAGGCCAGCTTGGTCTACAGAGAGAGTTCCAGCACAGCCAGGACTGTTACACAGAGAAACCCTAGATAGGTAGGTAGGTGGGTGGGTGGGTAGGTAGGTAGATAGATAGATAGATAGATAGATAGATAGATGGATAGATGGATAGATAGATAGATAGATAGATAGATAGATAGATAGATAGATAGATAGATAGATGATAGAAAATTAATAAAGAACTTCATATACTTGCAAGTGCTATGAAGGACACATGTATAAGGATGTACACACACACACACACACACACACACACACACACGCACGCACGCACGCACGCACATTTACACAGCCTTTGCTCTAGAGAGTCAGCATTTTCTAGACAGAGGTACAGCATCTTGTTGGCCCCTTCATTCACTGAGTGTCTGGCAGATGGTGTCAGCTGCCCCTCATATCATTGCTTATTACTCATGTGGCATCTTTGGGTATGTTCTATCTGAATCTATGGTCCCACTTTCCTCCAATTCTTTCTCTCTCTCTTTCCTTCACTCGCCTCCCCCCTCTTCCAATGAGTAATTGTTCCCCAAAAAGCTTCAGTGAGTCCCTCTCAGACTGAAGTAACTCCCTGTCTTCACCTTTAAAAGCCACTGGATGCCTCTAAGCAGCAGGTGTCAAAGGGACAGCCCTAGATCCTTGTGGGGAGGAGGAGGAGGAGACCGTAGGCTCAATTCCCCAGTCTCCAACACAGGGTCTGGTGGGAAGGGTTTCTGGAGACTTCTTAATTGGGGGTTGCTAGGGAACATCGTTATAATAGTGAAAAACCCACGCAGGACTTGGCAGAGCTCCTCCTTCCAAGCCCGGAGCCCTCCGTTCAGCTCTGATTACTATAGTAGGTGGCCGTGACCCGTGCACACTCACTAAATGTTTCACAGGCATAAATCAAGGGAAATAGAATATTCAAAACTTAGCATTGCTATCCCAGCACTGTGTTTTATTTAGAAGCACATTTCTTCACTTATTTTCCTGGAGCCTGCATACCTCACAGGAGGAAATGGTTTACCCAAGCCAAGCTGGGTGTAGAGGAAAGTGGTGGTTTTCTTAGCCCATGTGGTTCTGGGTTCCTGTGTAACTTAAGATCACCGAGGTTTAAGTGAGAAGCAAGGGTTAGTGTCACCTGGTGGCCCAGGATTCAGTCAAGGACAGCTCAAATTTTAGTATGCAAATGAATCACCTGGGAGTTTCAATAAGACATGAGACTTACACAGCAAGCCTGCTGTGCCCTGAGATTCCACAGCTCCCTGGAACTCCCAGCAGGGTGGTTACTCTGGTCCTCAGACCACACTTGGAGAAGCAAGGCTTTAGACGTGGTGGTGTTCGATTCCAATTACAGGAGCATTTTGTCTTCTGTGAGCCCATTGGCTTGTGGGTCCATTTCTTCTAGTTAAAATAATGATGGTGATGATGATGATGGTGGTGATGATGATGATGATGATGATGGTGATGGTGATGATGATGGTGGTGTTGGTGATGATGATGGTGGTGGTGATGATGGTAGTGGTGGTGATGGTGGTGATGATGATGATGGTGGTGGTGGTGGTGATGATGATGGTGATAATGATGATGATGGTGGTGATGATGATGATGGTGGTGGTGGTGATTATGATGATGATGATAGGACCAGGGATGTGGCTCAGATGTCAGGCTGCTTAGCCTAGAATGCATGAAGACTCCAGTTCAGTCCGCAGCACAGCATGAACTAGATGTGGTGGTGCACGCCTTTCTTCATGGTACCCAGAAGGCTGAGGCAGGGTGATCAGAAGTTTAAAGCCATTCTTGCCTACATAGCAACTTTGAAGCCAGCCTGGGCTACATGACATCCTGTCTCTAAATAAGTAAATACATAAAAATTGTGTTTTAGCACAGTGCAGGTGTAAGGACCAATAAATCGATGTTTTCGACATAAACAGCCCCTTCTGCCTACTTCATTTTTCTTCCCTCGGATTTCAAAGGGAATGAAGATGAAGGCTGGTGCCATTGAGAACCGTGTTCACCAGATACTGTCCCTGTGGGCCCGGTGTGGAAGTGGTCCTGTTAGCTCCTTGCCGATCTTGCCCTGACCTTCCCTTTCCCTCTCGGAGCCTCTGCTTGCTCATCTGTAAAATGGGGATCTAGCACTCCTGCCGTTGTCCTGTGTCTCTGCACAGCGCCTGGTGCGTCACTTCAGAAATGTTGGCTTTTGTTCCCAACCACGCGGGACACCCTCCAGCTGTCACTGTCTCACTACCTATAAAAGTCAGATCCCTCTACACTACCGCTGCTTTCTTGAAGCTGTTGGGTATGTCCTCCTGGGTCCACGACCTGGCTGATTTCCATGAGTTCACTTCTGTTGCCTTCCATTCCTGTGCTCTCCTGCTGTTTTGCTTCTGGAAGGGCCCGTCACATCCCCGATGAAGCAGACAGCAGTGCCCCACTCAGAATGTCCCAGAATGCTCACCCTTCCTTGGCAGTGTGCTCTCCCAGTGTTTTTCAACGGGGAGGCATTGATGCCTGGATGAAGCCTGAATTAGCAGTGGATTCTTGGCCTCTCACTTCACAGGTGAGAAGCCCATGGAAGCTTGTGTCCCAGCCCATTCATTCTGATTCATTCCTTTTAGCTCCTAACCTGCTAGCTGGCCATGTATGTGCATGTGTATGTGTGTGTGTAGACCAGGGGGTCACGTCAGGTATCTCCCTCAATCCCTCTCTACTCTATTTTTTGAGATCAGATCCCTCATTGAACCTGGAGTTTGCTGATTTGACGAGATTAGCTGGTCTGAAGTTTCCGGACCCTCCAGTCCCTGCCTCTCCAGTGCTGGGAATACAGGTGTGCACCCCACATCTGGCTTCTTACATGGGTGCTGGGGACTGAACTCAGGTCCTCATACATACATGGTAAGCACTTTACCCCCTGAGCCACCTCGCCAGCCTGACTTTCTTGATATCAGTGTTTTCAATCCTAAGGCCTCATCCAATGTAAGACAGACTCTGGGTTCATCAAAAAAAAAAAAATTGTAGGGAAAAGATGTGAAAGGTGAGGCAGGGCTCCTGTGATATTATTGAGTGTACACATGAATTGCCTTCCAACCTCAATAAAATTGAATACAGTGGCTTCAGAGGGAAGAACATTCAGTCACATATCATGAGGTTTTGTAAGAATCCCTAGTCTCTCTCGGGAAGCAGCCCCGTAGGTCTTAAGCTTTACTTTATAATAAGATAGGACAAAACAACAGCTCAAGTTTCTTTGAAGTGTTTGTTGACTCCTGCACACAATGATAGGATCCAGCCGTCAAACAATAGACACAGAATTTGCTATGAATTTGTATTTTATTTTTAGAGTGTGTGTGTGTGTGTGAATGAGTGCCACAGCCCATGTGGAGGTCAGAGGATAACTTGAGGAATCAGTTCTCTCTCCTTCTGGGGTTCTGGGTGATTTTTTACCTGCTGAACCATTTCATCTGCCCGGCAATCTGAAGATACAGGCTGTTTGTCCTCTTCTATAGGAATCCTTGTCACGTGGAATCATCGAACTAATAATCTCTCTTAGGCACTTGCCCCAGCAATCTGAAGCATCCAAAGCCAAAGTTTTGCTTTTAGTGTGGATTTTAATTGTTTGTTTATTTTGGTGTTGTAGGTCAAATCCACATCCTTGCACATGCTAGGCAAATATTCACCACCAAGCTACCCCCAAGTCTGGTTAACCATTTATTATGGTTGTTGGTGATGGGTAGGTATCTCAGGGGTGTGTGTGTGTGTGTTTATGCTGTGTGTTTGTGTCTGTGCATGTGTCTGTGTGTGCCTTGTTTATTGAGACAGGATCTCTCACTGGCCTGGAGCTCTAACCTGGCTAACCAGTCAGTCCCAAAGGTTTGCATAGCCCTACCTCTCTGGTGCTGGGATTACAAACGCAAGCCACCACACTGGGCTTTGTACAGGGTTCTGGGAAATTAAACTCAGCTCTTCACGCTTTGTCAGCTGAGCTTGCTCCCCAGTCCACGGTATTTTTAGGGGGTTTAGAGTTGAACCCTGGGGCCCATTCAGCCTGTGCTGTGCTGGATTTACATACACTCCAGTCCACCCAGTCTCAGATCTTTCCCTTTTGTGTGCTTCCGGGTCTTGGCCTTTATTGGTGGAAACACTCTTGGCTCTTATTACAGAGGTTTCCTTTGCTCAGAAGGGGTCTCCATTGGAACTGCCTACCCCGGCCATTCTTCCAGGGAACTCTTCCAAGCTCCTCACACTGTATCCCATCCTTCTGTCCTCTGCCAGCCTCAACTACGAACTGAAAACTGGGTGGGTGGACAGTATTTAGGTGGGCCCCCATCACCTGTCACCATCATCACTTAATCACGCTGGCTGTGTTCATCATGTTTGCTCCCAAAAAAACACACAAGAAAGGAAGGCCTGGAGAGACACAGCAGTTAAGAGTACATCAACTCAGGCAGATGGAATCGCCTGTAACTCCAGTTCCGGAGGATACAACTCTATGACCTAAAGCACCTGCATGCATGCTTGCGCGCACACACATACACACACACACACACACACACACACACACACACACACACACACACCCTACAATTAAAAATAAAATTAGTCTTAGATGGAAAAAAAGCATACAAGCAGATTTGTTGGATGTGTTAGGAGGACAAGGGACCTAGGCAAATCACAAAGGAGACATCGGACTACCTGGCTACCTGGAAGCTTGGGTACCACACGAGTATTTTCCCCATCCTGGTTGAGAATAGACACAATGATCCCTTTAGCCTATGAGCATCTCCTCTCTACTTCCCCCCCATCCTCAGGTGACCCACTGTGATTGCCCATACTGCCTTCCATGTTCATTATGTTGCCTTCACACCGACTTCATGTATATCTATAGAGCCTTTGGCACCAAACACACATACACATACCTTATACATTTTAAGGTTAAACCAAAGCATACTTGGGGCCAGTGAGAGTAAATAGCAGATTTTCTTTTTTTATTGTTAAGGTAACAATAACAGATTCACTAGAATTTACATAGCACCAAAGCCGATTTACATGCTTATTTACGCTGTTGTTCTCCTTTTTAGAAAAAAAAATGGGGTTACCTTAGCAACTGTAGCATCACATGATGCACAGACAAACCATAAGAGAAACACATTTTGAAAGGAAAATGCCAGTCTCAGCAGTTACATCCTATAGATGCATAATCAGTCATTTATAGAATTTCCATCCACTTTGGAAAAGACTGGGTGAGGTTTACATGGCATTGAGTTCTTCGCTTTAATTACTTCCCTAGCCTCAGAGATGTTGCAATAAAAGAGAGAGGTGGAGAGAGAAGGTGAAGATGTTGGCCCTTGTCCTGAGGCTGCTAATAGAGTTATGTACCCATCTCTACCTCACCAGCAGAAATAGCACGTTACCAAAATCCAGCTTGCCTTCTTTTTACTTACTTATTGTTTGTTTGTTTTCACATGGGGGTAGAATGCAAAAATTATTGCTTGGTTGAAACTTGATTCTAATTCCAAGAAAGGTAGAGGAGCAGCAGTCGGCTCTGTCTAAGAGAGTGTCCTAGAGGGCACCTTGAAGTAGAAGAAAGGGTCCAAAAATTTCTAAGACATGGTCACTGTCAACCAACATAGGTCTCCCCATCACCATTTGGCAAATTAATTAATCATGGGTCAAAACCCAGCACTTTCCCTCTGGGCATCTGCCCTCACTTTTGGCTCAGTCTTCTTGGCCTCAGGAAAAAAGTCTGTGCTCCTGAAGCCTGGGTAGGAAAGTCCACACACCCAGCTGCCTTCTCCTAGCTCAATGAAGAACGGGAAATCGCCTCTCTGGATCCTCTATAGGATTTGGGAGTTGGGGTTTGGGCCTTGTAGGACATCAGTCAGGTCCCTTCTGTTTCAACCCTCCAGTGGCTGCTGGTGATATGTGGCTGAACCCCAGTTCTCATCCGACCCTGACTGCCTCACATCCCTCATGTCCCCGTTCCTCCCTCCATTCTGCATCCCCAAGCTGAGCATCAAGCTTGGGAAGGAGGTGCTGATACAATTTTTTAAAAAACAGCAATAATACAAACAATACCATTTCAAAGAGTGATTGAAGCTATGGAGGAGATGAAGAAGGGAGTGGGAGAGGGAGATTCTTTGGTTGAGGCTAGCCAGGCAAAGGCTATCAGGATATGAGCAGTAAACAGTACAAAGGTTGGCAGAAAGCCTTTGTACTGTTGCTGGTTGTTGTTGTTGATGATGATGATGATGTTAACATCCCCTTCCAAAGACAAGAAATGTCCCTTGGGAGAATCGGGTTGTTTCATTCACTAGGGTACCCCACTTCTAAGAGCAGCATTGAGTCTGATGTTTGTGTACTTATCAACTCTGCACACAAAACTGAGAATGAAGGCCAAACAAAGACCAAACAGGTTCTGTCTCTGTCCATGCAAGTGAAGTTCATCCAAGCTCACTCTTGTTCTTGCAGATGAATAGGGTGGATGGAAAGGGGACGGGCCAGCAGCAGCCATGAGGAGGGGACAGGAGGGGACATGTGTGCTCTTGTGGTAACACTGAGAGCTGTGCTCAAGCACACAGTGCTGATGACCAGGAAAATCTAATTGAACAAAGTGAAGTTGATAAGCACCCCTTAGTGAAAGACTTACATGCTTTGTAAGTAGATGCTTAAAGTAGAAGAAAGGATCCAGAAATGTCTAAGTCACGGTCACTGTCAACCAACTGTGCGGTAGATGCAGGCCACAACTCTGGGATCTCGGACAGTGTTGGGAGTTTTTGTGTGCCGTGTGACAGGTGCACAATCTGGCCTGTTCCTCCTCGCTTCTTCCCTTCTTTCCTTCTTCCTTTCGTTCTTCCTCCTTCCCTTCCCCCTCCCTCATTCCCTCTCTTCTTCCTTCCCTCCCTCCTTCCACCCTTTTCCCCCTCCCTCCCTCCTTCTGCTCTCTCTCATATCTACTGCCCCCTTATTATGTCTCCGGCATGTTTTGGAGAACTTACTTGGCTCATTTGTTTCTTTGTGTAGCAGCTATGGACAGATCCTCTGACCTGTGCCGAGAATGCACAGTAGCCAGTGGGAAGGGCAGGCAAAATTCACTCTCAAGGAGTTTCAGATCTAAACAGGCACTGATCGAAGGTTTGCAAATAATTAAATACTGAATGGGATTAAATCGATGACATTGATCAATCAGTTGATTGGGTCTTGGCTGGTAATAAGTCTAAGTGGTCCTTAGCCAGTGCACCTCTGCTGCTTGCCAATCTGGGATCCTTTTCCCATTGACAGATGTGTTCAGAGTAACACGCAGTGCAGGCCTGGGACAGTTTCTGCCAATTTTTGTTCTCAGATGGCTTAGATATGAATGTTTCTTAATTTTCATTCATAATTCGCCACCTTCCCCCATCTCAAGAGGGACAAAGCCTGTGTTTTCAATACGATGCCCCAAATTTAGACATAAGCCATTGTTTACTGACATTTAATGAAGTTACCTTATGCCTTTTAAAGGATGACCAAGCTAAGACAGAACACGAGAACTTTCAGTCAGGACAAGGGGGCTGATGTCTCTACCTCTCTTTGGATAGTGAGCTAGAGCCATACAAGCCAAGAGTTTCTAACTCATTTTTTAATGTTATCCTAAGAACAGTGCATCCTGGATTCCTAGCTGCTGCAGAAATTCACCCTTCCCATGGCTGGGAGACCAAGGATCATCAAAATCAGGGCATATCTACCCCCCATATCCACTCTATAATAATGTGGAAAAATTAAAGGATGGTGTGGGAAGGAACTCATGATGAAGCTCTTCCTGAACACCCCAGCTTCCTGAAGCAGGTTTATTGGTTGAAAAGGCACAGTATATTGACCCTGAAGATGTCTGTAGTGTGTTCATGGTCTTCCCTTTTTGGGGGGAGGCAGTACTCCGGTCAAGGTCATACGGCAAACCCCCAAACATGTGGTTTATCAAAGAGTGCCAGCGACAGTCTGAGGAGTCGTCACAGGTGCTTTCTGCAGACTGCACCACTGTAACGAGACGATGCTCGTTAATCGTCTCCTCACCGGCAGAAGTGGCTTAGATGACTGCTTTACTACTGCTCAGGGCCTCAGGGGGCCGAGTCCACCATGGCAGAGAGACAGCAGGGCGAGAACCAAAGTCTGTTGGGAAAAAAGTGGCAAACAGGAAGAAGAGGGCTTGGCCAGAAAGCTTTATGGACTATAACCCTCAGAGACCGGGCTCCAGTGCCCTACTTTCTCCAATTAAACCCCACCTCTTAAAGATTCTGCTACCCCCCAAAATGTCGCCACCAACCAAGGGCTCAAACACGTGAATGTGGGGGTGCTCCACATTCAAACAAGAACAATGAGATTTAAGACTCACTATTCTATGTGAGTGGACTGCTCATAGGAAACTATACATCCACACACATGTGCACATACATACACACAACATGTGTGCACCCATATGCACACTTTGGCATATACAAACATACATGCACACACACGTGGGCATGCACTCACACATACACACACATGCATGCACACACAGGCATGTGTGCACACACATCACACACGTGCACGCACACACATGCCCCACACAATTTCTCGTGCAAAAGTGACTGCGCGTGAGTCTGGAAAGTTTCTTTGGAAGACATGAGACTGCAGCTGACCTGACTCTGAGGTTAAAGTTCCTGCCCTTGCCTCATGTCTGAGCTAGTTCAAAACATTATCCCACTGAAGGTCCATTACTGCGGAGCAGGAGAACACCAGCAGTGCCATGAGTCAGCTGTTGAGGGAAATGGGGATGAGAATGAAAGGCAGCTCTTGGCCTTCACACCTACTCTGAATGCTTAGGGGGATGAAAAACTAACTCTGATCCCCCATCGGCCTGGAGGGTGTTCCCCTGAGAAAGATACGGGTTGCTGGTGAAAACACTGCCCTCTGCACTTAGGAAGCCACAGTCAGCACAGCAGGACAATGGTTCTTTCTTCGCAGCTTCTCTTCCTGGGGAGTGCCCTGTTCTTTCAGTTTGTCCCATCTCCTCTGTCCTGACACAGCCCAGCATCAGCCGGAGGGTCATCTGTTCACCCTTCCTTTGTCATATAACTATGTACCAGCCTGGACTGTGTGTCTGGGAACACAATGCTGGATGAAAGTTGATGTGGGTGGATCTGACCTGCTTTTTCCATATGTTGGTATGTCCTCTTAGGTAGAGAGGAGAAGAGGGGAGGCGGTGATGGAAGGGAAGGGGATGGTGGGAGGGGAGGGACAGAGAGGGTTAACATTTGTTTGTTCTGAGCATTTTATTCAATTTTAAGAGATAAACTTTTGAGACTGGAGAGTTGGATCAGTGGTTGTGAGCACTTGCTGCTTCTCCAGAGGACCTGAGCTCAGTTCCCAGCACCACATTAGGCAGCTCCAGGGATTCCAACACCTTCTTCTGACTTCCAAAAGCACCTGCACACACACACACACACACACACACATACAATAAAAATTACCCTATTTATAATGAGAATGACAAAAATGGATGAATTATAAAATACTAGAAAATAGAGACAAAAAAAAAACTAGAAAGATAAATCTGTCTTTCAAACACCCAGCAGGCAGCACCAACAGAGTCTTAGTGTGTGTGTGATTCAGAAACATGTGTATATGTAAACGACAATGAGACCCCAGTATGTGTGCTTTAGAAGCTGCTCACATGTGTACATGCGTGTACATGTGTACATGTGTGTACATGTAAACAACGAGACCCTAGTGGGCGTGCTGTTATAGAGGATACTGTTCTCAGTCATCAATATCCATTTTTCATTTCAACACCGTGTGTGTGTGTGTGTGTGTGTGTGTGTGTGTGTGTGTGTCGGGGTCTCACTATGCTGCCTAGGCTATCTGTGAGTTTTGGGTTCTCCTGAGTGCTAACATCACAGGCATGTGCTACCATTTTGGACTTTGTAATAGCCAGGCCACATTCATATTATATTTCAGCTGGGCCAGGCACTGACCAAGATGCTACCAAATCCCAGACTATGTGTCACCTCTACATGTCTCAAGAGCCTTCTTTAACATAGCACATCCCTCTTTTGGGATCCAGAATCACAGAAAATGTAGATCTGTTGTTCTGAGACCACCTTCCCTCTGGATTAGTCTGGAAGCTTCCTACTGATCTTGCCCACGCTCCTCCATCCCTGACAGAGTAGCAGCGGTGCACAAAACCTATGTATTCAAACGGAATGCTTGTCTTTAACCCAACGTATCAAAGGTGTGAGACCTGTAGGAGTATCTGAAAAGGTGTCCTCCATCTGCGTCATCACACAAGTGCACTAGCCTCACAGGTAGAACATCGTCTTTACAGCTCTTTCTCACTAGATGGATGTCTAGTGGCCCAACAACCATCCACTTAATGGTTGTAACACTAATTAGTGATCCAGCCATTTAATTAAGGCTTTTTTAATGGTGCCATTCCACTTCTATCATCAGAGTACAACGATTTTATTGACTCATAACCTTGATTCCTTTACTGTGACTCTCATAACTCAACCGAGGATGGTTGAAGTTGAGCATGACCATGAGTTCACAGGCACTACAAAAATGTCGTCTTCCTGGGAGCTGCATGTGGGTGGGCTTCTTTTCCACCTCAGAAAGCTCTTCCTGTTCTAGTCTTCGTTTCCACATCTCCCCTCTCCTTTGTCATCATGGACCAAGACTCTCTTTTTCTCATGTTCTTATTAACATCATACATATTTCCCTCTGAAACTTGTACTGGGTGGAATCAGTTCGTATTGTCATAAAACCTAACTATGTATTTCTCTTCCCCATTTCCTTAGTGATTGCTTATAGTTGGTGATAGCAAGAATATTATGCCAAGAAAAGCCAAATGTGCTGTAATATGGTCCTTTCTATGGCACCTAAATATTAAGTACCATTGGCTTAAGTCATTGATGGTCAAGCTTCATACTAAAACATCAGAATCTCCTAAGGAATTTTCAGTAATTCAAATTGCAGACATACCAAATGGGAAACCCTGGGTGTGTCTTTAATAAAACTTCATAGGTAACTCTTTGAGGGCTTAGACTCAAGAAAGTCCGCTATATGTACCCACCCACCAACCCTGTGACTTTTCCTAAGTGGGTCCTGGTGCCATTCTCACCAGGACAGTGTTTTGTGGGGGACTATGCTAAACCTGGGGAGCTCAGTATTAAAGATGAGTTCTTTTCACCTGTTTACAGATGCTCACCTGGCCACATTTCCTTTCCAGTCACCTTTCTGTTAAGTCCCTTATCCCACCCTACATCATTCTCCGTTTAACATCACCTAAATGTAACCACAACGGGAAGGAGGAATAGATGCATGAACAACCATCCACCTCCCATCCATCACTCTGGGAGGAGTCAGCTCTTTACAATCTAAACAGGAAAGCCTTCTCCCTCTTGGAGGCAGAGTGTGGGCAGGAATACTAAGGAAGAGGAAAAGAAGAGAAGAAGAAGAAGAAGGAGAAGGAGGAGAAGGAGAAGGAGGAGAAGGAGAAGGAGGAGAAGGAGAAGGAGAAAGAAGGAGAAGGAGAACAAGAAGAGGAGGGGAGGAGGAAGAGGAGAATGAGGAAGCTGCAGCCACAACAGCATTGGGGAGCAGATAAAGAGAACAGCCCAGGGCCTCATTATATTAACTACACTTCTTCCATTTTTCGTTAAGCTTGGTGGTTTTAAAGGAGCCCCTGCCTTTGTGTGCATAACCCAAATAGTGTTAGCTGCAAAAGGAACTAGCTAATCAATTCCTTGGCCTATGCCTTTTAGAATTCAATACAGTATAGATATAGGACAGTGGTAATGATTCTGACACTGCACGGCTGGGGGCTACAGAGCACTTGGGAGGGGGTGTCACACACAAACGAGTACAGCTGGCCTCCGGTCTCAACACCTCACCCAGGAAATATCGCCGTGTGATGAGATTCCCTATCTCGTTTGTCCATCCATTCAGGATGCATCTTCCACCCGAGCTGGGATCGATTGGGCATAGGTACCCCCACCCCCGGTGTCATTTGTCATTTCTGATATAATACCATGTTATCGTTTAAGGCTGTAATGAGAGAGGTGTCTGTGCTTAAAGCGTACGGGTGTCGCGAGCATTGACAAATGGCTAGACTGGCTTTGTCTCTGCCGCAGTTAGCAGTTGGCTTGCTGTTTGCCTTTTACCTTTTCTCCAAGAATAACTGTGGGACGCGTTTTGGAAGTGAATGGTATCATTTTGTCAGATGTGGTTCACAGCAAGCCGGGTGGTCCTCAAAGAACAGCTGTAGGATTTTAGCACCCGACAGGATGGGAGCCCAGGGCCCCGTGTAAATCTGAAATGACTCAAGCGCCACATGGCTGCTTTTGCTTGGAAAGTTCTCAGAGCTGTTTGGGGGTGGGCTGCTGCTTCTTCTTTTTTTTTTTTTTTTTTTTGGTGAGAGGACAGGAAATGCTATTGGGAAGGGGGGAAATGATGTGTGTTAGATCATCATTTTATTCCAGGAGCATGTCTGGAAAGAAGGGGTTTTAGCGGAAGGATTAGGACTGTCCCCAACGAGACTGGGAGGGTGGTGATACATATTGTCACAGGGGCTGCAGCCTAGACTAACCCAGCTTACCTGGCACTCAGACCACCAGCTCTCCTCATGGGTCTTTGCAAAAGAGCCACTTGACACAGGTCGAGAAGACACTGTCCCTGGACCTGGACAGGATTTGTGGGTTGTACTTAATCCATCAGGCCAGGCAGTTTGTCAGGACAAGCATCAGCTGTTTTTCCTACTCATAGTTCTCCTCTCAGAATTCATGAGACCTCCAAACGCCCCTGCCGTCCTGATGCAGCTTCGTTGTGCTGGGTTCAGAGTGATTCCACTTCTATTTGCCTTCTTTAAGGGGAGGGCATGGTCGCTCATCCATCATAACAGCCATCAGGCACCAGCACATGGTCCCTGGCTTGAAATCGAAACAGATTCTCTGAAAGGACCTGACAGGAATCTTTGCGCTTAACTTGGGGTTGAGTGGTCCCATTTCTGGAAAGTTCACCCAGTTGTCAATGTGAAGGACCAAATCTATACTTGACGGGCCAGAGGAACTTGATCCCAAGAGTTGGCTGTTGATTTTGATTTCCCAGGTCAGGAATGTTTCCTGTTGGTAAGCTCATACTTCTCAACATTACCAGGTTAGATTATGGAAATGAACTGCATGGACAATAGAGAGGAATCATGGGAAATGCAATGACTTTGAGACAGGATAACACCCAAGAGTAGTTCTTAGGGTCCGGTTCTCATTTGTGAATGGAAGAAACAGGCCCAGATACAAATATAATTATGGATATCTCTATTCCATTGGGCACCTGTGCATACAATATGTACTAATTAAGATGCATATCCTAATAAATATATATATTTATAAGACTATGAAGGCATAATAGATATGAAATTATCACCTACACTAACTTGTAAGGTTCTATAAATATATTAATATATTTGTTTAAAGATATATATTTTATTTTTGCCTATGTGCATGTGTCTATGAGAGTGTCTATGTATGTGAGTGCAGGTGCCCAACAAGGCCCGAAAAGGGCATCAGAGTCCATGGAGCTAGAGTTACAGGTGGTTGTGAGCCTCCTGACCTGGATGCTGGGGACTGAACCCGGGTCTTCTGAAAGAGCAAGAGATGTTCTATACCACAAGCCATCTCTCCAACCTCATGTGTTCATGTTTCTAATTGATGTCTGATGTACATAAGGCATTTGTGTGCATTTATGAATTTGACCTTCACAGTATCCCCTTCTAGGGATGTGACTGACTCTGGTTTTCAGATGACAATGGTGAGGACAGTATTAGCTGACATCACATGCTGCAAAAACACATGGCTTTCAAGGGCCGGGTTCTGCTAACGCCATTCTGCACAGGTTCTATGAAGTTCTACAAGTCATTCATTGCACACGTTTGAAATGATGACAATATATAAATACAAGGAGAGAATCTCCTTCTCAATAGTCTAAAATCAGAGACTAGAAACGCTATAGAAAAAATACGCAGGAGCTGGGATTGTGGCTCAGCTGGTGGAACTCTTGCCTGGCATGCACAAGGCTCGGGGCTCCTCCCCAGCTCTGCAGAGTCAGATGTGATGGTGCACACCTCTAATCTCAGCACTCAAAAGGTTAAGGTGAGAGGGTCAGGAGTTCGAGGTTATCCTCAAGTTCATAATACATTCCACCCAACCTGGGCTGCACGAAATGCTGGGAGCAAGGGAAGAAGAAGGGGAAACAGAAAGAGAGCAGGACAAAGAGAGAGACCGAGAGACAAAGGAGAGAGATGGGGAGGGGGAGGGAGGGAGGAGAGGGAAGTTCATATGAGATTCTCAAATCAAAAATGTTCAGCTTTAGGAGTGTTTTTGTAGCAACAGTGCCAACCCAAATGGCTACATCAGCAGAGAGCTGAAGTTAGACCATAGGGTGTGGACTATGAGGAACTACAGAGTGTCTGTCTACACAGACAGGGGAGGCACTGCTCTGCCCCAGCTGATGGAAGCCACAGGGGAGTAGAGATAAAATATCAGCAGACCACTTGAGTTTTGTTTTGTTCTTCTCTCCTCCACCTGGAGAGAATATTCTATAAAAGCTTTAATAATAATTATATCTCATAGATCATGATAAGAGTTGAATATGTTGCTACTGGTAAAATGCTTAGAACATAGAGTCACACAGCGGGTACAAGCCCTGGCTCCTAGTCAGCACCTCAGATCAGCCATGTCATCATCATCATCATCATCATCATCATCACCATCACTTCCCATGTTGACAAGGGAAATTCCTTACGAGCAGGGACGCTGTCTCTCTTGCTGATCTCTCTGTGCCGGATGGAGTGCAGCACACAGTGACTGCTTGGGCTATAGTGATAAATTGTGGACGCAAACTTCAAAGGGAAAGCACAAAAGAGTGCATGGGATTTCAAATGTTTTTCTCTCTCTTTCTCCCTCTCTCTGTTTCTATCAAATCGATGTAAGGATGAGGACAGATTGGCAGGGAAGCTGGTAAAATCGCAACCTAGGTGTCTGCCCCACTTGTTTCCTTGCTAGGTCACATCTGCATAGTAATGCCCATTTGAACCCTGCAGTCCCTCCCATTAATGACTTACACCAACAGGGTTCAAAAGCAGGAAGTGGCAGCGAGGCAGCAGGACCCACTTGAGTCACACTAATGATGTGAGGTAGCATGCTTCTTGCTCCTGGGCAGGACGGAAAATGGAGAAGAAAGCCCCGCTCGGTGTGTGGAAGTGTGATTTCCAACACAGAAATCCTGACATTCCAAACTGTCGAGACCTTTAAAAATAAAAGATGTGCTGAGTCTCCAGCACTATTCAGTATTCATGAGGCTTCGCCGCTTGTTGTAAGGCAAGATGAAAACAATACTCAGTAGATTTTCATAAGTGACATCTAACTGTAAGATTGATAGATGATGCAGTTTTAATGTGTGTGAACTTCAAAACCAACACAAAAGCTTCAAGGTAGCTGAACACTGGTTTCCAAGTCCACATTTCTTATGGAGATGAGGCCAGATTCTCTCTCAATTTTAGCCTGCATCTTGAAAATGAATAGTGGCCATCACCCTGGTTAGGGCAGCATCCCTACTGACCTCTAAGGACAGCCAAAGGATGGTTTCCTGCATGTAGCTATGGTTCTTGATGCAGTGCGACCTTCAAGCGAAGCGGGGATTCATGAGTGGCCAAGCATCACTATTCGCTTCTGTTAGCCAATGCCAAGGGAAATGACCAGCCTTCCTGGTGGTGCAGGCTCACAGATTCAGCCCAGCTTGAGTGTCGCCTGATAAAATGTTGGCTTTACACTTTATAGCTTCTGTCGACCATTCTAGTTTATTTATGAATTATTGTACACATACATGTATGTAGTTATAAGTCATTATATAAGCTTTGATTCCATAATGTCCTATATGTATAACATTATCCAGGCACTTAATTATGCAGCTATCCATAACTATATAGGGTATAGCAGACACAGGATCTGAAAATTGCATGGCCAGCTTCAATTAAGCAATGTTTCTACCTTTTTCATATGAATACCTGCCGATGGAATGTAGTTCGGGGTGGGACTCTGTATCTTCCTTTTGAATCCTTTTTCCCTCTTGTCTTATTGTGTGTTTCCTCTTGTTGACTGAGCACTGGGTGGTGTCAGGTACAGAGTAGGAAGTGCTGTGAGGAAGCCTGACGTCAGGACATGGACAGAGAGTCTTCCTCTCCTCAGCCTCCCCCCACCTCCCCCTCCCAACCACCCCACCCCACCCCACCCCACCCCACCCCACCCCCAGCTTCAACTTTTCTCTTCTGTCTTTGAGGGAAGGACCTTACCTTTCTGTTTCTGTGTTGTTTTGATTCTGCAATAATCTACTCAGGGCGGAAAGGACTGGAAAGTGTTTTCTTTGGGGTATTTTCAAAATGAAAAGTTCTATTGCTATAGTCATCATTTTGCAATTGCCAGTGATTAACAGGCTTTACAGCCACACCAGCCCTTAAAGGAGATCTTATTATTGGCCAAGTTTTATGGGTAAGGTAGCATACTAGTGTCACCCCAGCACTCAGGGAGTAGAGGCAAGAGGATTGAAGGTTTAAGGCTGGCCTGGGCCAAATAGTGAGTTCAAGGCCAACCTGAGTTGCCTAACAAACAACAACAAATAAACAGAAGATTAGGAATAGCTTAGTGGTGCTGGCGTGTACAGTTGTGGGTTCTTCAGTGTCCAGAAACTAACTCCCTCCCTCTCTCTCTGTCTCTGTCTCTCTGTCTCTCTGTCTCTGTCTCTGTCTCTGTCTCTCTCTGTGTGTGTGTGTGTGTGTGTGTGTGTGTGTGTGTGTGTGTGTATTTGGAGGAAATTGATCAGAGTTCCAATCCTCCCTGCCTTCCTGTGTCTTGCCCCTCCTTCTAGACTGACTTCTACTCCAACCACACTTCTATCCACAGTTCCACGAAGCCCAGGGTGTGTGTGATCCTGTGTCATCATCTCCTGCTCTTTCCTGTCCTCATTCACAACATCCCTCCTAGTTGTTCTGTGTGTGTGTGTGTGTGTGTGTGTGTGTGTGTGTGTGTTGTTTGTCTCCCTGGGACTTTATTATTTAATTCTAGGACAGGGATCAGATCTCCCTCTTCCATTTCCTAATTTCCACACTCTAACTCACAGCATGCCTAAAATGCAGTAGGTTAAATGTTTCTTTCAATGTAATGAATTAAAACAAGCACTCAACTTTCGTTGCCAGTGTTCACGCATGTTCTAGAATGTTCTAGAGCTCAGCAGGTGCTCAACACATATGGTTGAATTGTTGAGGAAACACATTTGAGATGGAGTCCACCATGCACTGCAGGAAAATCGGGTCTCCACCTGAGCTAAGAGGAGTCCCACCTTAAGTTGACAGTCAGGGAAACTGCTTTCTGTCCTCAACCGGGGGAAGGATTGGTGTCCCTTGCATCCTGAGGAAGAGACAAAGCTGGAGAGCCAGGAGGCGTCTCCTCTCCAGACTACTCAGACTTCTGACTCCAGAACACCAGTAGCAATGGCGCTCTTTCCCACAGCAAGCGCGAGGGCTGGGGCCTGTCCTGGCACTCCTAACCTATTTTCTTTTGTCTTGCTGGTGTGGTATATTTGCCTTGCTTAATTGGGAGCTGGTAGTCACCATCCCACAGTAGTGACCTTCTGAAAAGGGGCTGCACCTCTGATTTGACATCTCAAAGAGCAGGCTCCAAAGAAGTAGGATGGCCCTGCCGAGGTGAGTACCTGGAGTTGGCTTTTTTTTAATTAAGGCTCCACATTGTAACTAGTCAATGTACATTATTGGGAGAGTGAATGTCAATGCCACTGCCTTTTCTTTCTCTCCTTTATCTCTGTCAGTGATTCAAAGACATGATTTATGGTTAGTCTCCGACTTTCGGCGTCATCCATCAAGTCCTGGTTTCACTACAGGGCTGCGCGCTGTAAATCATGCCGAAGGGTTGTCATTCATTCTCCTTAACCCTTCCAGGGTGTGCTTCAGGGTCGCTCGGAGAAGACAACTTTGTAAGGTGGCAGTGGAGGGGGCTTGGGGAATTGCTGGGACTTCTGCAGCCTGGGGCATTAATTGCTTGACCTGGGTGAGGCCTGGACCCAACTTCTCCTGGCCGTTGAACATGGAAACGCACCCCTGTGTGACTTGAGAAAGGCGTGGTCTCCCAAACCAGCCCTGTTCTGTTTGGAAATGTCTGCGATGAATATGTGAAATGCCGAGTTTCACTTCGAAATCAATCACAGGCCACTCCTGACTGTGACCTTGCAAAGACCACAGAATTGGTGCAAAGACCCATTAGCAGCTGCTGTATCAGGCTTTGCAATTGAGGAGTCCCCAACCCCGCCCCCACCCTCGTCTACACTTCTCTAGCACTCTGTAGCTCTCTGACGCTTTGGGATGCTCTGAAAGGTGGGGAGGTGTGGCAAGAGATGAGAAAGAAGAATAGAACACACAGGCAGAGTAGCAGGGAACCGGACCTCCCCTCCACTTAGCTCCTGGCGATGATGGAACTCAGCCCAAGCCTTGGACATAGGATGTGGCTGGTAGAAACAAAATTTAGGGGAAGGGCATCAAAGGGTGTGGGGGCTCTTGTCTAGTGGAAGCCTGCACTGTGTAATTAATGGTCCTTAATGACAATGTGAGGCTTCGTGTCCAGGCATGGAAGTCCTCCGTCAGTGGACAATGATTTCCTTTCTGAATTATGTGGCTCTGTGTTGCCCAGTAAACTGATCAAAAACAGTTAACATTAGCAAAGGCTATACAGGAAAATAAAGTCTGTAAACCACGAATGCCTGTCATCATCCAGACAGGTCTGTACTCACGCTTTTAACTTAACCCCCTCCTCAGATGGTGTGAGGGGACAGTGCAGGCCTCCGGTGTTTTCAGAGTGTGAAGTGGTCGTACTGTCTCGTTTCCCAAAACTTGGGTTTATGTAGTCCAGGAGATGAAGCCAAGGCACCTCAGCATATCAGGACATGGCCCAGCGTGCCCCTTCTTTGCCTCCCAGTCTCGTTTTTCAGGCAATCCAGTGGACTGACTCATTTTCTCTTTCTTGGAAAGAGCGCACGGATCTCTCAAACTTTAAATGACCCAGCACCATGAATCCCCCCTAACAGCCTCAGAAGGCAGGTAAACCGTCTCCGTCCTAATATTTCCCAGGAAACACCTTTCCCCTCCTACCCACACCTTGCCCTGAGTCAGATTTATGCAGTATACAAAGTGTCTACAGTCCTAACTGCAGGTGACTCTGGAACAGGGAGTCTGCAGATTAATGTCCTCATTTGCCGTGATGAATTCTCCTTGCTTGTGTGTGCTGAGAGCAGCACCAATGGGCTGCTGGTAGAGCCCGTCTTCAAGGGAACGCCATTCCCGAAGGACTGGTGCTGAGGCTCTGCTGTAAGGTCAGCTGCTGCTGCTGCTCGAATCCCGTCAATAACCCGCCTCCTGCTTTGCTAGTGCGCTCCGTTATTACTCTGCTGATCAAAGGAATGTCCGAGGCCCTGACAAGGAGGACGAGAGTGGTTCGGCTCTGGGGATTCATAGACAACATTAAGAGCCCCCTTCCCTTTCAGGGAGTGAGAGGAATTCTCTTTTCTCAATAGTGTCTGTGTGGAATAGTCAGAGATGTCTGCTGGTCCTATTCAAAGCCAGTCAACCTCCTGGGAGCGTGTTGAGAATCTGCAACTAACTTGTGTTTTCAAAAACTTAGAAGACACCTCCCAGTGAAGCACTTAATCAGCTTGTCACCTCGGATGTAAAGCCAGGAGGCCCAGTTACAGCTTGACTGGCCTCCCTCCTCCCTTACCTGAAGGAACCCGGGATTATAGGCAAGACCCTGGAAAGAGAAAGAAAACATCACTCCCTAGATAGAGTCCAGCTCTGTGTGTGAACTGAGCACACACTGATGTGAGTCTTCTCTTTGTGGTATGTGCTTAGAAGCACTCAGGGGGAATTACCCACTCTTTAAACACACACACACACACACACACACACACACACACACACACACACACGAGAGAGAGAGAGAGAGAGAGAGAGAGAGAGAGAGAGAGAGAGAGAGAGAAAGAGAAAGAGAGAGAAAGAGAGACATCTGATCTCACAAGGTTGGATTCAGAATTTTCTGACCAAATTGAGGTAATTCTAACACACTCACAGTCCAAATGGCATGAGTTTTTACACACCAGTTTTGCACACACAAATAAAACTATGGGTTCACTAGCCAACCTTGCAGCAGTGATCAATTTCAGTAAAGTATCCAAGTTGATCACATCAACCTACTGTCCAGAAACCAGCCCTCCGTACCCCAGGTTCTGGGTCCTCTTGCCCTGGAATTCCCTTTGTACACAGAGAGCTAAGAGTGTGTGTGTCCAACACAGATGTGTGTTCCTCCAGTCTACCTCTTCTCCCTGTCTCCACAATCCTCCCTACCTTCAGCCCCAACCACTTTTCATTTCTGTTTGTCAAATAACAGTGTGACTTTGTCTTTGACATTAAACAGTTGTATATACTTTTAGCCGGGTTTTGTTTACTCCATCTGTATTTCCAATCAGCGAGGAAGGTTTACCAAGTGGTTCATTACTGATTTATTTATGATGTATTTATATAGCAAACACGGAACTGTCAGCAGTCTCTGGCTAAACACTGTTGACAGACATTAATAACATATGGTATAGCAATGGAATTATGATCTTTAATGTTTTTGTAAATTTACATCTTCAACATGTAATTTAGGGGGGTGCATTTCTTAGGTAGGTGGTACAAAAGAGGACATTTTTTAAGGAAACTGGTTTCCTTTGTGTTTGGAGCCCTTGGAGGATCCTGGAGGCAGCATTGATGCCTTCCCTGTCTGTTTAACTGTATAATTTAATGGAAAACAAATAATTCCCAAGGCTTAATTTACCTTTATGAAACTGAGGCCTCCACATTCCCTCTGTGGGAAGTAGGCCTGCTTCTCCAGCCTTCACTCACCATCGAGCATATCATTTATTCCCCACCTCCACTTCAGCTCATTCTTCATTGAGAAACTAGGCTTTGGATATGTAAATGTTACCAATTTCAAACAGAAGAACTTAGACGCCCATTTCTGCAAAATGCTGTCTCTGGCGTGGCTACTTCGACCTGACAGTTACTCCCTCGCTTTGGACCAGGACAGACAGACATTTGAATCTGTGGCCTTTAATTGGCCATTCTTTGAACTTGCATGATTTTCTCCAGCTGTGAGGAAGGACATTTTTCAATTGGGCCCAAAGGATTTTACTTGCATACATGTATGCATACATGCATACATACACAGACACATACATATATACACATATACATATGTACACATACATACATACATACATACATACATACATACATACATAGACACACACATATACACATATATATTCATTTCTAGGCTAGATGTACAGTTACCCAACATAAAAGAAAGGTTTTTTTGGAGTAGCAATTGCTCCATGTTTCTGATGACATAGTCTTGGTTTCCAAAGTCCCCTGCTTCCTCTTAGAAATGATGAACAAGGGAAAATACAATTCACAGAAGACAAACAGGAAAGTTTTCTTGATCACTAGATGTCATTGATGGGGCCCCACAAAGTGGGGAGCACACCACGCGCTTCCCAGGCAGCAGATGCTCGGGCGTTAGTCCCCATGCCACAGCTCTGGCACTGTGGGAAGCCCACAGTGTCATCGGCCCCGTGAAGAACCAGCAGCCACTTAACCATTCCATGGTTTGCATGTGTGAAGATCACAGTCACCGTTCATAGTAGTCAAGATGACGCATCTGATACGGGCATCTGATTTGGGGTCCTAAATGTGTCTGACAGAGCCTTGCCAGCAGTCCTTAGGTCAGCATTTGATAGAACAGCTGGGAAGGGAGGGGGGTACAGCAGGAGCCAGGAATCTTGTGAGCCTCAAGATGTCTTAGAATTCCATCCATTCCACAGTCCTCGCATCCCAGAGCATGTATCTAACGGTGTTCGTGACCCAGGTGACGTGCGGGGTAGGTGCACACAGCTGGCTACATACCATACAGGGGCTGATGCACATGCATGCAGGAAGTGGTAGCTATCAGCTCCTGGAAGAGAAAGGAAAATTCAGACGAAGAATAATCTATCAGATTAAGGGGGTGTCCCATTCACCCCAGCAGTGTTAAGGGTTGGAATGTGCTGATTGTTGGTAATATTATCAAACACCAAAATGTGTTGCTTCAGATCAGGTGATAAGTGCCAGGTCTGGTAAGAAAGGATGGGTGGGCACAGGGGAGAGCGGAAGGCACTTGTCCATTCTCCTCTTGTGCCCACTCAGGTGACATTTGTGTCCTGTCCTGTGAGAGGACCGTCCCAACCACATCTCTTCCCCTCAACCAGGGGAAGAATCCGGGCAGTGTGACAAGTAAAAAGGACTCACGGTGGCATGTAAGGACACGTGAAAAAATAAAATGAAGGAAGGGTACAGCGCATCAGGTGTGTGACATCCAGAAAGTGGAACTGAGAACATCTGAGGGCATGAAGAAATGGCTGCTACTATTATTTGGGAGAAAAATGAGCTAATTGCTATTTCAAATAAGGGACCTCAGTTATTTTTGAAATGCATGCTAAAAGCCTGATGGATCAAAGTTATAAAAGTAGGGATTTGTTCTAAAATAGCACTGGTGGAGAAAAGAGCCAGAGGTTTCGATGAAGCGAGATCGTCTGTGAGTGTTCAAAGTCATTCAGAATGCAGAACGGTATCATGCAGTTGGGCTTAGTTTGGGATGTGCTTGAGGTCTTCTGTTAATGGAGAGAGAGGGGAGCTGGCGGCAGCTCAATCAGTAAAGTGCTTGCATGGTGAGAGCAAGGACCCGGGTTGATCCCCAGGAGTCGTAGGAAACAAAACTGCATACGGGGTACATACTTGTGTTCCTGGTGCTGGGGAAGCAGAGGGGGGGAAATCCCTGGGCTCTCTGGCTAGCCAGTCTGGCCAACTTGGTAAGTTCCAGGCCAGTGAGAGACCCTTGAAATAACAAGGTGGATGGACAGCTCCTGAGGAACGGCACCTGAGTTTGACCTCTGTCCTCCATGCTCACACACCATACACATGAGCTCATACACACACACACACACACACACACGAACTCACATGCACACTTGCATATACATATAGAAGAAGTTGAGGCCAAAGAAACAGCAAGCCAGATCACAGGGGGCTTTGTCACCATGGCAGGGACTTTCCATCCTAAGAACAAGTTGGGAAATCTTCGGAGGGCTCTGTGGAGAGTGCCTTCATCTGACTTACACTGTTAAAGCCTATTAGCTTCAGATCGCTGCTGCAACGAGCCGTCCTGGCAGAGCTGGCAGCTTAAATCACCATTAGTTCATTATCCTATAGTTTGACTCCTAGACATTCAAAGTCAGTCTCCCTGGGCTAGATTCCCAATAGAGTCCCACATGCCAGCTTCAAAAGGCTGCCCAGACCCTGGGCTTGGGCCACCTTCCTCTCCAGGATGGCTACGGCCGTGCTGTGACCTCTGCTTCTGGGGTCAAGTCTCCTCCGACTCTTGCCTTCTAATATGCCTCCGCTGGCTCCTCCCAAGGTGGCCCAAAAGATAATCTGGTCTTGTCTCCCTATTCTAATGTTCCACCTCATCTGGGAAGTCCCTCTTGTTATATAAGGCAGCAAATGCACCGGGTCTCAACCATCGCTTCCCTACACAAGGTACAAAGGTAGAGCAGAAGGCTGTGTCCACATCAGTAAGACTGGCACATTAAACTAGAGGCTTTGTGTCCCGAGGGGCCATCTTAAACCATGTCACATCGATGGCCTCTGCCCCTGGATGCCAGCAGCACCTCTTGCCACCACAAGTTGCAGCCATCAGACATCATCTTCTTGACTGAGAACCATCCTGGGGGCACACTAGCCATGGCTGTGAGAAGTGTCCACGTGTCAGGTCCTGGCTCCATCCTGTAGACAGCACTGATGGCTTTGGTGAGTCCCACGGACCTTCCATCACTAACCACCTCGAGGAACAGGAGAGATCCTCTTAGTCTAGTACGTGTTGTTCAGGTGGACAGAGTGGAAACAGACAAGGCAATGACAGACTAACGCCATCGTGGGTCTATTTAATCTTCTCCCCAATGAGCTCCTCCACTGTTCGTGGATAAAGGAAGTGGTGGTATTCCTTTTACCCACTGCCTACCTCGGTGATTGGAGCATTGTAAAATCTCAATGAATACCTGCTGGCTTTGATTTTATAATTATAGTCTCACTACACCTTTGCTTCACCATTGTGGGAGAGAGCAACTTAATACCCAGAGCATCGCTTTCTCTCTAAATGAAATTTAAGACATCATGTTAGCTAAGTGCTTTGCAAGCCTTCACGCAAAAAGGAATTAATCTAAACACGGAGACTTCCCAAGCTGCTACATGATTCTCTACAGTGTAGCTATATAGATACTTATCAATAATTTTAGATGCCTTCCGAATCGTCGTTAGTGCTTATTGAGCTCAGTGCTCTGTATCGATCATCTCTACTTCTGCAGAAACTTTAAGAATTGGGACTTAGTTGGAGCCCATTTCATAGATGAGAAAGGCCAGGCTGGGAGAGGTGAAGCATAGTGTCCAAATTGCCACAGTGTAGTTAGATGATACCAGGGAACTGTCTGAACTTTTCCTTATTTTTTTACATACTATCTCCACTCCAGGCTACCCAGAATGCTTTAATGAAGCCAGCTTTGGCAAGAGAAGCTGGCAAGACTTAGCTGCTTTCTTAATGGCTTTGGGCTTAGGGTTTTGATATGTGATGTAGCTTGTAATGTTCTCAGCCTTCGGGGTGTGGGGGAGGCAGACTGCTCCGTATTTGAACAGAAGAACCAGCCAGCCACTCCCAGTATTCACTCTGCCCTTCCCTTTGGCTAACGTGGCCATGCACAGAGCTGTCAGGGATGACTCAGATCAGGCAGATCAAGGACACAGTCAGAGCTCTTCAGTCTTTCCCAACCTTTTCCGTGTGAATCATCATCCTCTTCGGAGCCGTTTCTATCCTTACATAACTTCAGTGGCTCCCTCAGGTAAACCGGTGGGCACAACTCACCTTTAAGTGAACAGAGAGAACCAAGGAAGTGTAGACATCCAAGTGTCTTTGCTGACATAGACTGTGAGCAAATCTTGAAGTCCCAAAGCAGTCCCAAAGTGGGAAACCAGGTCTGAGAAAACCCAGGTTTCCATTTCCCATGTGAGCTCACTGGTCGACATTTGGGTCCCAAACTAATGGATTTCTGAGGAGTGGTTAGGTGGGCAAGTTGGATTAGAGGTGAGGTGTTGTGGTATAGATGTGGTGATGGACAGCACTGAGCATCCACTTCCCAGGGGGCTGGAGGGAGGGGTCCTGCCCCCTTGTCAAGTTTGGGCTCTACCAGAGAACAGAAGTGTGCATCTGCGTCTTATTCTTACACCTTGGTCATTCATCAAACTCTAAACTAAGTCCCTCTCAAAACTGAATCTGCTGTTCATTCTGTATTTGGGGGTTTCATCTCCAGCCTCTCACCTGCACTGTCAGAGAAGGGAGACACATGCCATGCAGGGTGACAGAGCACTTAAAACATGGCTGGCCCAAATGGCACTGGGCTGGGCTGTAAGTGTAAAATACTCTACAAGTTTGCAAAGTTTAGTCCGAAACCCAGACAGTCAAACATGTCAGCTTTTCTTATATTTAACGAGATGCTGATAGAATAATATTTGGAATCTATTAAGACTGTGTTTGACTAAAACTAATTTCAGTCATTTGTTTTTAAATCTTTTAGTGTGGTTACTGGGCCATTTGAAAGCATAGATACCCACCTTCTCTCAGACAGCTGCTTTGGGACTTCAAGGTCTGCTCACAGTCTACGTCAGCAAAGATCTACGAGGATCTCACAGTAACCACAGCCACCCTTACTTTTTCAAGCCTCCCTCTTTCTCTCTTCTTATCCTTCTGCCTCTACCCCCGAGATGCTGGGATTACAGGCATGCGCCAGCACGCCTGCTTTGTGTGTGCCTGGTGGAACCCAGGACTCCATGCATGCTGGGTAAACACTCTACCAACTGAGCCACACCCTCAGCCCTGGTCTTTCTTTTCCTTAACCCTCAAAGTAAGCCATAGAGTCCATTTGCTGTCAGTGCTTTATAGACGAGGAAGCCGAGGCTTAAAAGGTTAAGTAACGTGCTTAGAGCCTCACAGTCAGCATGTGACAAATTCCACCCTGCTTTGCCACCATGGTAACCAAGAGTAACACAGAGAACCTGACCAAAGCCTAGGGGAGTTTCTGATCATCTCCCGCCATGTGCCTGAGCTTTCCAAAGCATCCATTTCAGTCCACAGAGTCCTGATGTCTCAGCATTTGTGAATGAAGCTTCATATAACATCATAAGAAAAGAAAACAGTTCCAAGCAGCCATATTCTGCTTCAAGTACAGTGTGCTTATTGTTTCTACATTAAATATAGACCAAATGTGGCGACTTGGAACATGTTTGATATGCACAGGATGCATCCCAAATGTCAAGAACTCCCTCTTGGGTCCTTTCAACACTCACATTAAAAAAGGGCAAATCTGGGCTCAGGCATGGTGGGGCACACCTGTAATCCTAGCCCTTGGAAGGCTTAAGCAGGAGGAAGCCAGGCTGGATGATGCTGTCTCAGAGGCAAGCAAACAAACTGGCCTCACTGCATCCCTATCCTTTTGCGGCCGTGAAGACTCATTGTCTTTTTTTAAAAGTTAAAGCGGGTTTCAGTGTCTCTAGCCCCGTTTCTCCTTTTTATTTTAATCCAGGGTCTAAATAAGTAGTTCTTGGCTGCTCTTGGGGCTCCTTATTCCAAGCAGATCTTAAACTTGGGATCTTCCTGCCTCAGCCTCCCAAGCAGCTGAGATTACAGGCTTGTGTCACCAGGCCTTGCTTAATGTTAGACCTTTATCAGCTGGGTTTTCTTAGAATAAGGTGGAAGCATATTCACCTGAGGCTGATGCCTGTCCACATTTGCATACAATGGACTCTTAGATGCTTGGAGTCGGGGAAGGGGATCTCTTTGATGGATACTCTGTTCGTATTGCCTTCATCTGCTGTCAAAAAACACTTGGTGAAGTCAGGCATGGTGGCACATGCCTTGAATCCCAGAATCTGGGAGGCAGAGGCAGGAAGATCTCTGTGAGTTCAAGGCTAGAGTGGTCTACAGAGTGAGTCCCAGGTCAGCCAGGGCTACACAGAGAAACCCTGTCTTGAAAAACAAAAATAAAAACAAACAAACAAAAAACTCAAACAAACAAGTAAAACC
>CABHPQ010164743.1:0-28558 GCA_902168405.1 Peromyscus aztecus | reverse complement strand
GCTCAGCGCCTGGCACATGGTAAACAGTCAACAAATTGATCAGTTATAACTGTCCTTGAGCCACTGGGCTCCTATTCATCCATCGCAACCCCAGTAGGGCATCCCACCTTTGGAAAGCCCCCTTCCCTGATCACTCTCTGGGGACTCTGGCTGCTGCAGCTTCATCTTGGGCCTAATTGCTCTCTGCTGTGGTCAGTTTGTACCTTTTGTCTCTGCTGACAGGTGAGTTCCTAGGAGAATAGGTAGGGGAGCATGTCCCATGGTGAGGCCAGTGCTGAGCAGGCAGAAGGAGGTGTACACTGGGCTCTTCTGCTTTCCCAAGCTGGGCACTTCTGCCCGTCTCTAAGTTCCATTATAGAGTCTGTCCTTCAGGACCTGTGTCCAGATCCTGTGGCCTTCACTGCCCTCTCCTGACCACAGAGGGCAGGACAGTTCCTGGGAGGGTGGGGGTGGGGCAGAGGCAGGCAACTGGGGCTGTTGGCAGAAGTCCTTCTTGGTCTTCGTAGCTGGGCCAGCAGGATAAGCAGCAAAGATCTGTGTATGGACATGGGGAGGGAGTTGAAACAGGGGTGAGGAGCAGGTGAGAGGAGTGGACTCTAGAAGGAGTGGGCTCTTCTCTTGAAGCCATCTTATCCTGCCAGGCTCCCGGGAACCCAGCACCAAGGCCCTGTGAACTGTGCTCACCCTGAAAACAGCCTCTGGGGTGAACCCGGAGCCCCAGCCCCACCCCTACCCCCGTGCCACCCACGGGGGCCGAGACTCACTCATTTGCTCACGGTTAACTCCTGCCTTCCTCAGGGACTGTGACAGATTGAGAGAAGATGGTTCCAGCTAAGAGAGTCCTATAATTATCAGCTGCGGATTATTTTAATTAAAATGCTTTGCATCCTCAGCTCTTAATTTCTAAAATGATTATAAATGTTATTATTAAAGAAAAATCCTTGAAGTGAGATACATAAATCTCTGCCTGGGCTGAGATGACAGGGTGAGCTGGTACAGCAAAGGGGACCCAGCAGAGGCTGAGACTGGGTGGTGGTGGGGGGAGTGGGGAACTGAGCCTAAGGGAAGGAGGGGCTGGAGGTTTCCACGTGTACACTACCCGCTCCACCTTCTAGATCATGTATTGCTTTCGACTGAGAGATGGCCCAGATCTGAAATCTGAAAGATGCCCCTGTTTGCTGTGTAACCAAACAAGCCGATTCACCTCTCTGAGCTTCCAGTCTCTGTGATTTGGAATGAAACAATTGCCATCTGGCAGGACTGTTTTAGCACACACTGATAAAGTGTGCAAGTCACTTGTCAGGGGAAGCTGAGATATAGCCGTTCTGTCCCATCCCCAGGAGGCCCTGGGAGTCCGCTGGAGTTCCACATCTGCACCTCTGGGCTGTCCCTTCCACTCTCCATCCCTGAGGTGGTCACCCCAGGGACAAGCTGCTGCCAATCCCAGTCAGGTTGCCCAGGCAGTACCTTAGCTTCCAGCAACCTCCTGCATAGGGGACAGGCTCTGAACTTTGAAGCTCAGAGAGGAAGATGTCTAGTACAAGGTCATCCAGAAAATTTCTTGGCAGGTCCTTTCAGCTATTGCAGTGGATAGCTGAAGCCTGCCTTTCCTTGTTACACTCTCTTCTACTGACAGAATAGATTACCTGAGAAGAGATGGTGCTGACCATACGGGCAGAGGAGAGGGTGGGAACACGATGGAGCGTGGGTGCTGATGTGGAGTCAGGACACCTGGCCTCTGGTCCATGCACTCGCCAGGCCCACTTCTATGCTACCTGGAGCTGACTCTTTCCTCTCCTTCATCCTCAGTTTCTCCCCATGGTAAGATGGTGTGCTAGCCACTACCCTGCTATGCCCTCCACGTGGACTAGTTTGAGATCAGCTACGATGATGGGTCTGAAAGTGCTTTGTAAGCGAGACAGCCAAGCAAGAGCCCATTAGGACCGTTAATATTAGTGCGTGTACTTGGCTACTGGCCACAGAGCAAAGGAACGTGGGGGACTGGCCCAAGCTTTTGCAGTTTGCAGAACAGTCAGGAATGGCAACTCTCTCTGGAGTCATTTCCCAAGGACTGCAGGAAGACCCACCAGGGATTTCAGCAAAGGAGCAGGAAGCTGACAGGCAAGTGGTCATGGACTCTCTTCCCCCAGCAGGGACAGTAGCTGAAATGCTGGCTTTCACATCCAAGGTGGCCTCCCCTTTTGTCTCAGAAGGGATTGAAGTCCAGGGCTGGGCTCTCTGCTGTGAGACATGCCAAGGGTCTCTTTCCCTGCTCTGTGCATCCAGTCCAGTCCACCCCTCCCACTGGAGATTAACCTAGGGACTAGCTAGTTAGAAGGGATGAGGCCCAAGGCCAGTTCCCCCCTCCTCACTCCTGCATCTTCCCATTCTTTCTCCCATACACTCACCACTATCTAAGCAACTATGTGCAGAATTGGTTTGTGTCCTAGGCTAGTCATTCACGCATTCATTCATTCAGACGTCCAGGAAAGGTTCTGAAATTGCTAAGATGTGCTGGGCACCGTGCCAAGCAGCAGCTCTGAGATGAATGAGACCCTGTCCTTGTTGTAAAAAGGCTCAAAGGCTACTGTGGAGACAGATGACAGACCTGCAAACAGACATTGTATGTCCTGGGGACATCCCAGAGCCTGGATGTGGGGTGGGAGTGGACTTTCAGAGAGAAATCCCTGAAGAAGGCGGTGTCTGAACTCAGCTGGGGGAAGGGTATCTGTTCATACCCTCAGCGCTGAGCTGGCTGGAATGTTCTGGGTCCTGTCTAACAGAGGAAGGCGGCACCCAGAGAGCCTGGGGTCTGAAGGAGCTCTTATTCCAGCTGATCCCATGAGTCCAAAGGTCAGGGCCTTCCATACTCCGCCTTGAGGGTTAGGAGTCAGGATCGCAAGATGGGATTTGAGCCACAGGTCAGTCTCAAATGGACTGCACTCCCAAGCCTCCCTCCTGAAGGACAGGACAAGGTTTCCAGGGGACTGTAAGATGATGGTGAACAATGCTCTGGAAGGAGAAGGGCTCACTCTCGTGGCTCAGCGTTTCCTTACCGGTTTGGGAGAGGGGGTTGGTGCACCCAGCAGGGCTGGGGTCTGGGAGCACAGCTTAGAGTCCTTTCCAAAGCTCTTCGACCAGTTTGTCTAACCATCAAGAGGCTCAGGGATGTGATGGTGATTCATGGGATGCCTGTGCTACACGGAAGGAGGGAAGGAAGGAGGGAGGGAGGAAGAGAGAGACTTTGGTCTTAGGACAGGAAGTTCAGTGCATCAAGAGGCCTCAGTGTGCACATACAGGCTGAAGTGTAACTACCACTCAGCCTTCTACCACTCAGCATCGCTGCACCATGGTTGCTTCACACCTGAATCCCCTGAGCATCCCGAAGAACCCCCAGATCACACCCACTCTGTTCCTAGGTTTGACCCTATTGGCACCTCTGTCTTAACTAATACACAGACTTGATTGCTGGCTTAGACACACGCCCATCCCCACCGGTACCCTTGGCTAAGTAGACTTTGATGAGTGCTGGGATAAAGATGCCGGGGAGCTGCACCTGTTAGATGCAAGCTAGGGGCTCACCAGGCCACACCTCTTTCTCACAGCTACTGTGAAGAAAATGAGCTCCGGGTGAGAGCCTGTTTGTGAATGTATATATATATATAACCCTTCAACACACTCCCCGGATGCAGAGATTCCAGAAAAACGGCAGGTAATATTTTCAATTCCCCAAGCATATCAGAATCCGGGACATGAAAGGGCCACTGGTACAAAGGGCACCATTCAGCTAGGTGTGCCCACTTCCCACTTACCCCACATTCTTGGAGTTGGACATTCCTTCCCTCAGAAATCAGGCACATGCTGATTTATTAACTACTATTTATTAACTACATAGCAGGACTATTTATTAACTACATAGCAGGACTCCTCCTCCTTCCTCTTCTTATGAGAAGAGACGCCCCCCAGCCCCCACCGTCACTGCCAACTCTGCCTGAGGGGCCTGAACTCCCTCCTCAGAGCCCTCCACAATGCCGTTGTCCATCTGTCTGTCTATGGTGCTAGTAACTCTTCTATAAATCTCTTACCCCAAAGGACAATCTATCCACTCAGTGTCCCCCTTGAACCACAAACCCAAGAACTGTCAGCACCACGTAAGGAAGAGGACATTGTAGGGGCCTCTGGTAGATGAGAGCACGTTAGCTGGATGATGAAGGGTGATGGGTCTTGTTTGAGCCTAAACAAAGAGGCAAGGTGGGGTAGGGGGAACCTTGGGAATGTCAGTGGCTGAGTCCAGGAGGGTGGGGCAAGGAATGCTAAGTCATTGTCACTGGAGTACCAGTTTGTGTCAGGTGCTGGATGGTCCCAGGTGGTCCTTCCCTGATGCCAAGGGCTCCAAGAGTACAGCTAGTGTTGACTTGCCACGTGCGACCATTGGCTATATCTAACTAAGCTTGCTGCAGAGGAGGCCGGAAATGAATTCACAGCCTTGATCTGGGGCCTGAGGTGGGGGACAGACTGGAGAGAGAGCAAGAGAGCAAGAGAGGGAGAGAGAGGGGACAGAGAGAGAGAGAGAGAGAGAGAGCATGGATGAGCTCCTAGGGAACATTCCGTAAGAACAGCTCCAGCAGGTGTGATATTACATTGCTGGACCAACCCAACCCATCCCTCCTCTTTGACTTCAGAGAGAGGAGAGCAGCATCTGGGCATACCCACAGAACACCTACTGCGTGTCACACAGGAAGCGAAGGGAAGGGGCACTTCACCTGACACAGTGTGGTTTGCTCACAGCACACCTGCCGGGCAGTTCTATGGTGGATCCCATTTCACAGGAGAGACAAGGAGGGAAATGGTGATTTGCTCAAATTCTAGGAGGAGGATTCAGCAGGGAAAAGTCGGCCTTCCTGTCCCAGTGGTGTGGCCCGGGGCAGGGCTCTACCCTCACTGCTGTCTCAGTTTCTGCACTTGTAAAATGAAGAATCTCCCTCACTGAGCAGAACAAGGATAAAAGAGCTGCATGTCGTGCTCAGTAGGCAGACTTGAGGAAACGCCAGAGCTCAGGCCACTGTCCTTTAAAAGCTTGGATTCCGGACTCAGTGGGACCTGTGCTTGCGCACTATCGCGTTGGGGTTGAGAAATCTGTGCTTTCTGAGCCTGAGTTCCCTGACCTCTCCTGGGCGAGGATGCCTGACATGTGTCTTTGGGACTGTTCTCAGCCCAGCTGCAGTAAGAGACAATAAACACTAGAGTCATGCTTTCTCCATTCTCAAACCTGGATGCCCACACATGTGCTTCACACACACCCAGGGGGTCTCCTGTCCTTTGCTATCCCCATCTTAGGTACCAGGGGACTTTAAAGTGGAGCAACGAGGGCCTAACTTATGTTTGTGTGACTGGGAGAAGAGACCTGAGGCTGGGGACCCAAGCGGACCCCATGCTGGTCCACCTGGAGCTGAGAGAAGACTTCCCTAGGATGTGGCTATCAGCTTCTTAACATGCTCACAGAGGGAGCATGAGGTGAGAGGGGACAGCACAAGATGGTGGAAAGGACCCGTCTTTGGGTGCCCTTCGGCTCCAACTCCCAATGTGCTTACGAGAAAATCTGGAAGCTCCTATGCAGCTGGCCCAGCTGTGCCCGAACTGCTCCTGCCTCCATCCAGGGCCACTCAGCTCTCCTGTCCTCTTGCTCCAGGTGTTCCAGACATCAGACCTTGTCCCTCCACGGGGCTTTTATGCATATCGTTGTTCCCTCTTTCCCTTACTTCTAACACGTGTGGCTTCGCTTCATTCTTAAGGCTTTTAAAGACATCTCCCATTCCCTCCCCCCCCCATTATCCACTGCTGACTCTGCGTCGTGGCGAAAGACTTGGGTACTTTTGCACTCCACATACTCTAGAGCTTGGGTGCAACCCAAGATGTTAAGGTCCTAGTAACAATAATTAAATTTAATCTTGTTGGAACCTCAATTTGTTCATTTGTGAAACTAGGACGGTAACACCTACCTACGAGGATGATGCTAAGATACAGAGCCAAAGGAAGGGAAGGGTGTGGCATGCAGTCAGCATCCACGAAGTGCCACCATTAAACCTACTCAAACCTAGTAGGGCATGGCTAGTGCACTCACATCTCATAGAAAGTCACAGTGAGGAAACAGACTCTGAGAGGTGGCCTGAGCCTGGATGCCTGGCCAGCTGGCAGCCTGTGATGAGGATTTGCTATGGTCCTGCCCATGCCTTCTGTCCCTGGGATAGTCACATGGCTTCTCTTTGCCTAGTATGGCTGAAGAACTAGCAATGCATGACCTCCGAGGTGACAGGAGGCTTCCCACATGGAACAGGGGACTATCCCAGCAGGCCTCCTTTAATTGGCCATTCAGAGTCCATCGTCTCTGGCTGCCTGCCCCATCCGGTCCCATTTGCCCTTCAGCAGCCTCCCTTCCCTGACTAAGGACATTTGCATGAGCAGAGCATCTCCACCCACTGCCTTCTCACCACCTGCTCATGTGGCTCTCTCCCCACCTGAAGCCACAAATACATATGCAAAGACCAGTATATTAATTTGTGTTTGAACATGGAGCTGGGACCCTGCTGAGAGAGGGGATTAGGCTGTGGCGGTGGGGAGGAGGCAGCAGATGGCTCGATCACCTCTACCTGTTGCTAATCTGTGAGGCAACAAACCTCATTTGTGTTTAGTCATGCCCAGACCCAAGATGGTGGGCACCCTTGTGGATGGGGCTGGGGAAGGAGGGACCAGATGGCATGCCTAGAGCGTTTGAGGTGCAAGAAAGGACCCAGGAGGCTGCAGGGCCAGTTTTCCCAGTCATCAACTGTGTGTTTTGGGGTGGGTTGCTTGGTGTCTTTGGGCCCCTTTGCCTGGGTGAGAAATGCACAGTCACACCTGATCTATTTGGTTTGTGGGTCGTGGTGTGGTGGTGTGTGAGCTGCGATAAGGCCTCTGAGCACTCTTACGTGGGTGATATTCTGTAATGGTGAGACGATATTTGCCAGTAGAACCCTTAAGACAGTGGTTCTCAACCTGTGGGTCGCAACCCCTTTGGGGTTGAACAACGCTTTCACAGGGGTCGGCCTAAGACCATCAGAAAACAGATATTTACATTATGATATATAATAGTAACAAAATTGCAGTTATGAAGTAGCAATGAAAATAATTTTATGGTTGAGGATCACCACAACATAAAGGGTCGCAGCTTTAGGAATTTGAGAACCACTGCCTTAAGAGCTTGAGAGGCCTGTGCTCAGTTCTGACTTGATCACTATAGTGTCTGGATTTCAGGGGAGGGGGCTGTGCTTTCTGAGACTGAGTTCTCTCGCCTCTGCAGTGGGGTGCAGATAGTCCCTAACTCAGGAAGACCGAATGCTTTGGAGTCAGGCACAGGCTCAGCTCCTTTCCTTATGCACACGATCCCAAGGAACTCCTGGTAGGGCACAGGGTTCTCTCCCACCCCACCCCCCAACACAGCCTCAGCTTAAGCACCTCCTGGGCTTCAGAACTTGCTGTGGTCTGTGCCTGCAACCTGGCTTATCTCTCTCCCTGCGTCACCCTCCAGGTGGAAGTTTTCCAAGGGCTGGGAAGAACCCGGGGCCTATAATCCTATCACAGGAAAACATCTGTTTCTGCTTCTCAGCAGTTTCCTCCAGGGTTAAAGTCTTCCATCCTGGAGGAAGGATCTTTAAGAAATAAGAGGCAAAAGGGAGGTGAAACAACAGGATATGGTAGGACAGAATGTTGAGAAGGGGGTGAAGCAACAGGATGTTTGTGGGGAGGTGAAACACTCTATCCTGCAGGGGAGCTTCTTAAGAAAGAAGTGAACAACTCAAAGCAGCTTCAGGAAGTCCCTGAAACTGGCCGGATTTATGAGGATTCAGGAGGCCCCTCCCTCCTCAAGAGTACACAAACAATATATGACTCTCAGACAAGCCCAGCAGAGACCATGGGAGGTACCTGGTAGCGGCTCAGACCAGCTGAGCCATCTGGAAGGACACCCTCCAACCTGTACAGCTGCTGCAGGCTTTGTGGTGTGCTCCAGGTTCCCAGCTTTTCTGAGCTGTCCCTGATGCTGGGGTTGGCTTTGGTGATGCAGCTATCCTGGAGTCATTTCTCTCCTGTGAGTAACCCCTCACTCATATTCCTATAGGTAAAACAAAACAATGAAACATCTCCCTGGTTCACCAAGGTGGGCTTTCATGGTATCTGTGCTTTGGTCTGTCTGTTCTCTCTCTGGGGTGAGTCGATGTTTGCTTAGGTCTTCCCAGGAATAGTGTCACACAACGCTGAGCAAGCAGACTCCCTCCTGGAGCTAGAGAAGAGGCTCAGGTACCCACAAGGTGAAGCCCCTTACAAAGGGGTCTTCATTTCCTTCCCCACATACTTGGCTACCAAGTGGCCTGCTTCCCACCACATCCGAACTTGACCTTCTAGTCTGCCTTCATCCCCTCATACACATAGTTACTACCAAGAAAGCTCTTTTAACTCCAATGAGCTAGGATACTTCAGATGTTTACAGTGGAAAGTCCAGCTGATGCCTGGCTATGCCTTGTAGGTCCTGTCTGTGATAACATGCAGGAACTCATTGTAACTCACATTCCTGTTGGCCTCCATTGTTACTTGGGTAGGGAGTTAGGGTAAATGACTTAACCAAAACTCTTGTGGCTTCCCTTCCCTTCCCTTCCCTTCCCTCCCCTTCCCTCCCCTCCCCTTCCTTCCCTTGCCCTTCCCTTCCCCTCCCCTTCTTTCTTCCTTCCCTTCCCCTTCTCTATTCCTTTTCCAATCCCTCTCTTCCTTCCTTCCTTCCTTCCTTCCTTCCTTCCTTCCTTCCTTCCTTCCTTCCTTCCTTCCTTCCTTCCTTCTTTTCTTTCTTTCTTCCTTCCTTTCTTTTTAACAGCATCTCATGTATCCCAAGATACCCATGGACTCCCCAGTTAGCCAAGAGTGATCTTAAACTTTCTGTCCCCCTGCCTCCACTTCCCAAGTGTTGAGATTACAGATGTGCCCTACCATGGCCAGTGTGTGCAGTGTTGGGGGACTGAGCCTGGGGCGTTTTGCATGCTAAGCAGGCACTCTGCCAAGTGGGCTGCATCCCCAGCCTCAGCCCAGTTTCTCCCGTGTAATGAGGGAAGTGGGACTCCCCGGGTTATTGCCAGAGCAGAGGGTATTGTGCCCTGCTTAATATCTAGCAGGACTGTGCACTCCATATGCCTGATACATTGATTCTGCCTTGGCTGAGGACCCGTGGTGTCACTCCCATATGAAATCATGGTGCAAACAAGGCCTGTGAGTTTGTTAGGAAAGTATCCTTTGGAGAAACCTGCTCAGGGGGTCATTGACTGAGAAATCATTTGATCTCTCCGCAGTCTTCAAATTTGTCTCAGGGAAATATACAATTAATAGAGATAAGATGAGAGAGGAAACGGAAGATGGCAGAAAACTCTCTGGGGTTTGTGGGGTGGTGGTGGTGGAGGAGGAGGAGGAGGAGGAGGAGGAGGAGGAGGAACTAGCCGCAGTGGCAGCATTAGCAGGCTGGGGTGGACCTGGCCTGTTGGATGCCTCTGTGGGGAGGCGAGAAAGAGGACCAGCAAAGTGGGCAGGGGAAGGACAGAGGCTGGAGAAGGGCAAGGTTCAGATTCTGAACCCATTCTTCCACCTCTCTTACTTCCATAGCATCTCCTCTCTTTTTACATTGGATTCCACACCTAAATGGCATCTTCCCCAAGTAACACCCACCCCCCCACACCTCATCTCCATGATTGACTTGGAACAGTGTCTTGCAGGCCTGAAGGTCATTGAGGAGATGGCCTTCTCACCTTGTCATTTTTCCCTGTGGCTTCTCCTTTCTTCAGTGGTGGCAACACGGGGCAGTGGAGGGGAGAAGGTCCAACCTGGATGTGAGGACAGAGTCTCATGGATACCCATGAAGAGGTGACAACAGGCAAATTGCAGACCTCTCATTATCTTTGGCTGCGCAGCGTGGTGTAGCTGCTCTCCTAGGTCCCTGAATACAAGGTCACTAGGCATAAGGGAGGCTGGGGGCTGTGTGCACTGCAGTCTGTGCCCATCTCTCTGACCCAAGTCCAGGTCTTTAGTGCTGGATACCTCCTGCATTGCTAAGAGTCCTTAGTGTGGCAGGCAGGTGCGTGCAAGTGAGTAGACTCTGCAGAGCCTAGCTCCAGAACCCACCTGGATCAGAAATGAGCCACATGTAATTTCATCAGATCTTTTAAATGATTGTCTGCAGCCTATCCTTGTGCCTTTAACCAGCCTGTCCTCTCCAAGTCGACTGTGTGCATACCCTCTGCTGCAGTTGAAACAAAGCACAGAGCAGAGAGGTAAGAAACCTTGCTTGGGCCAGTCCATGTTTGGGGTCTTGTGTGTATTATCTGTTGGACTCTCACATGGCCCTCAAGGCTGGTGCAGCTGTGTTTTAGAGGCAGCAACAGGGGTGGCTGAAGTTAGGTGGGTTGTCCAACATGAGGAGGCAGATGAGTCTGGGGCAGGAACTCACAGCTACCTGGCCTCTTCTCAAACATACTGTTCTTTTCCTGGCTTATAAGCTTCTGAACAGCCACAGTGCTACTTACAGAGCATGGCAGTTCTCCTGACTCAGAAAGCATGATCTTCTGTGACATCTGGACTTGTAGACTCTAAAGTGTCCTTCCCTGAGCTGTTCACTCAAGGTGTCTCCTGAAAGGGACACAAAGCACACTTATTAATAGCAACTTAGAACACGGTGTAAAACAGAGGAGGCCAGCAAGGAACATGGCGACAATGCAGGCCTGCCGCTTCCTCTGTTTCTGTACGTGACCAAGAGGTGACTGACAGAAGCAGCCATAACCTTGATCTAAAACTTAATGTTTACCAAGAAGTAGCCGTTCTTGGAAGCCTAGCAACAGTGACTTAGGTTGTGAGGTAGGGCAGAGAGCTGGCCGGGAACTTGGGGAGGCCAGGAATGCCATGACCCCTCAGAAATGACAAAGGGAAGGAAGGGGTTCTGAAAGCAAAGAGGATCTCAGGCCAGGCCTGAGCTCTCTTCCTCCATCTCGTAAGGCTCTCCCAGTTTGCCAACAGAGTGGAGAAGGCAGCCCGTCACAGGGGTTGGGGGTGGGAGGAGGGGGAATATTCAACACTGTGTAGATTCTGTAGGAATTAAGATGTGTTTCATTTGGTGCACCAGTGTGGCATGCCAACCTTTTCATCAGCTTGTGGAGAAATGAGAGAAACATGAGCAAAGTTTTACATAAGCTGAATTTATTCATTTTCAATATGATTGTCTTTTTTTTCCCCCTCCCTGGGGCTGTAGCTTCTTTCCTTTCTGAGTGTGAAAATATTCTTTCCCTTTTGAAGAGAGACAGTGATTGTAAACGAACTGAGTTCTTGAGTATCTATACTTGGCAGTCTGTGAAACTGGCGACTCTGTGAATCCTCCAATTTTCTCTTTAAAATTTCTGCTGAATCACAAAATCCCCAAATCTGAGGAAGGTGGGGCTCTACATTGTCACTCAGCATTTGTATCGGCTCCCTGCTCAATCTTGGTACAATATTCTTTCCTGGTTAGTACCGACAGCCTTTGAAATTCAAATACCTCAACCTTATGCTTATATTTAATAACCTTTCTTTATGTCTGCAGAGTAACAGACATTATAGTCTCCATACCCAGTAATTTGGGGGAGGAAGCCATTTCTTTGGCATGGCCACATCTTTTTACCTTTCTGCATCTGTGGGACTCGGTATGAAGCATGCTCAGGCCTATGTAAAGGCCTATGTACAAGACCTCATGTAAAGACAGGCTAGGACGAGTCAGGGAAAGAGAAGGATGTATCTTGGTCTGTTCCAGATACTATGGCAAATCACCTTAGTCTTCCTTGGTTGCCGAAACCCAAAATGTCCAGAGGTTGGAAGTCTGAAAGCAGAACACTGGCAGGTCACACTTCTCCTAGGTTGTAGACAGCTATCTTTGTGTCAATTTGCATGTTAGAAAGTGCTAGCTAGTCCTATGACTTCTTCTTTTGGTATATGTGCATCTACTTGTGCATGCAGGTGTGTGTGTGTGTGTGTGTGTGTGTGTGTGTGTGTGTGTGTGTGTAGGTCAGAGGTCAACTTATTCCTCAAGATGACTCTTACCTTGTCTGTGCATGTGTATGTGATAGTGTGTGTGTGTTTATGTTTGTGTGTGCACATGTGCACTGAAGTACGTGTGCATGTGTGACTATGTGCATGTGGAGGCCAGGGATTGATGTTGATGGTCTTCAATTGCTCTCCACATTATTTTTCAAGATAGGTCCTCTCATTGAAGCTGGATCTCATTAATTTAGCTAGGCTGGCTAGCCAGTGAGCCCCAGAAGTCTGCCAGTCTCTACTTCTCAGGCACATGTCTAGCTTTTTCCCTAAGTACTAGGGATCAGAACTCAAGTCCTCACGCTAATAAAGCAAGCACTTTGCTGAATCATGTCTCTAGCTCCCTCCCTTGTATTTTCAGACAGGATCTCTTGAGGCGACCTGGGGATCTCCAATTAGGCTAGGCTAGCTGGTCAGTGAGCCCCGGGGATCCTCTTGTCTCTCTCTCTCCCATCATGCCTTCCTTTTTATGTGGTTTCTGGGGCTCTCACTTCGATCCTCATGTACACAGAGCAAACACTTTATAGACTGGGAACTCTCTCCTGGTTCTCTCTGGCCTCTTTATATAAGGGACTGATTCCTTTCATGATAACCACCTCCCAAAGGACCCTATTTCCAAATATTGCCATGCAGGGATTAGGATTTCAGCACATGAATTGGAAGGGGGCACAAAAATGCAGCCCCTGGTGGGAGAAGGATAAAGGGGTAAAGGGAAAGGTGATGAATCCTATGGGACACCTCAGATCCAGCAAGAGCTAGGATCATAGGCAAGAAATTGCTGAGTTCCTAGTGGGTCAATGCAGAAAAGCTAGCACAAAGGTTGCAGAAGAGACGAACAACATCTTAGGTCAATAGTGCTAGACCCTTAAGCTATACTGTAGAGGATGCAGAGGGGAGAGAAGAGTGTTGGGAATTTCTAGTTACTTGGTAGCTTGCATGGTGAGTGAAGCAAGGGCAGTAGCCTGGGAGCAGAGAACAGTGTCCTGTGTCATAACGAATGCTTGGCTCTGCTTCTGCTGTGGACAGAACAAAAAGACTGGTTCTTGCTGCAGTGGTTAATCTAAATCGTACACTTAATGAGAGCTATAGTCACCTAGAAGATGTGCCTCTGGGTGTGTTATGTGGGATTATGTTGATCAGGCTAATTAAGGTGGGAAAACAAGCCCACTGTGGGTGGAACCATTCCCTGCACTGGGGTCTTGGACTCTAGAGGAGGAGAGAGTGAGCTGTGGACAAACATTTATTGCTCTCCATTTCTTGACTGCAGATGCAATGTGGCCAGCTACCTCAAGCTTCTGCCACTGTGACTACCCTATCATAGCAGACTGTAGCCTCCAACTGTGAGCCAAAGGGAGCCCTTCCTTCATTAAGTTGGTTTTATCAGGGTATTTTATCATAGCAGCAAGAGAAGCAATCAAGACAATTGCTTTGCCTCCAGTGTTATCAGATGAGACAAGGAGCTTACATGAGAGAATTTCATTGTGGAGTAAACTGTAGCTCCTCTTCTGGAAGCTTCTCCTTTCCTCCCTTTTGAGGTCCCCCACAAGGGAAGAGTGGCTGTGGTGTGATAGGTGGAATTCTTGACTCTCATAGGAAGGTGAGGGTGAGCAGAGACCTAAAGCCTAGGTGTAGCATCATCCTCTGGAATAGTACCAAAGCATCATCAGATAATAGGCTGAGCACCAAACAGCATTTTATTTCTCCCACTTCTAGAGCTGGAAAGCCCGGGAGCAACTTGCTGGTTGGTTCCTGGTGAGGGCTCACTTCCTGACACCACCACGTGGTTTCTGTCTCCCCAGATTCACACAAGCAGAGTCACAATATACTGTTTTTACTGTCTTTTATGTCTGGCTACTTTCATATCTTTGAGGTTTATTTGTTGTATTGTGTGTGTGTGTGTGTGTGTGTGTGTGTGTGCGTGCGCGCGCACATGTGAGTGTGTGCATGTGTGCAAACACAAATGAAGGTAGGGGAAAGTGAGGTCACTAGCTCTCTGGTGTCTTTTCTTACAAAGCCAAGAGTTTTGTGTTATCAGGGCCCTATCCTTAGAATGCTACTTAGTCTAAATTCTTTCTTCTGTTTCATCCGCAAGAGCAAACATTGGAAAGACAGTAGGCTAGGGGACACAGTGCAGTGCCCAGCCATGCTCACGGACACACTAGGAAGCCCTTCTTCTTGGTTCCTCATGGAGTTGGAGAACTGACAAGGTAGGCTCTAAGGAGGAAGGCCTGGCCACTTCCTCAGGCTGAGGTGGGTGGCTGACTGAGGCTGACTCTCAGTCTCCAGGAAGGAGCTGGGGGAGACAGGCTGTAATTCAGGCTGTAGCCAGTCTCCGGTCTCCGTGCTCAGCTATTGGAGCAGTGCCAGCACTGGGCCCGTTGAGAATGGCCACAGGTCGTCACAAAGCCACCCTTGTTACGCAGGTGTCATGGATTTAGATCCCGTCCCTGGGCCACCATGGCAGTTTAATTTTCCCCGCGCTCTGGAGCAGTGTGTGCAGCCTTTCTCTTAGCCTCCCTTCGGGTTGCTGGCTTCGCCCTTACAGGCTTGCAGGGCCTAAAGGGTCCCCGTCTTGGGAAATGGCAAGTCCATTCCTTCAGGTGCTCAGGCTAAACCCCCAATGCTGTCCATGATTCCCATCTCCCTCAGACCACAGTCCGTCATCAGGCTACTGTGGTCAGGATGGTAATGGCTCCAGAATCCGAGCACATACCTTTCCCCAACACATGTTCTGGCCTGAGACCATGCCACATCTTGTATTGTAAGTCACTGGTGAGCTTCCTTGTGGGTATCCCCAATTTTCCCCTTCTCTACCTATCCTCACCCCCATGCCAGGCCTGTCCTTGACATAGTGACCCTGTTAATATGAAGGCTGAGTTGTGTCATTCATCTGTCCCAAGCTCTACAATGATTTCCCTTCTCTGTGAAACACACACACACACACACACACACACACACACACACCATACAACAAATAAACCTCAAAGACATGTTACATGAATGTAGCCAGACATAAAAAACAGTATGTTGTGACTCTGCTTGTGTGAATCTGGAGAGACAGAAAGTATGAGGTGGTGTCCCTGGGCTGAAGGTGGGAACTATCAGGAAAGGCTCTTGTTGGAATGATTAAAGCATTCAGATATTCTAACCGTGGATTGTTGGCGATGGCTGTACACGGTGGATTTATTTAAATTCTTGAATGTCATGCTTAAACACTTACAATGGGTGAATTTGTTGTGTCGATCACATTTCAACCAGGTCACTTAAGAAGTTCCCGAGTGGAGGCGCCTCATTGGCTTTGCTTAGGGGTTCTGGAGACGTGTGGTGGGGTGCCGAGAGAATCCAGAAGCCTCTGCTTCCTTCCTTCTGACTACCAAGATGGACAAAAGAGCCCCTCTGCTCCCAGAGTCGGTGCAGCTGATAGCCCTGGCTGTGGATGGAGCCCTGTAAGCCCCAGCATGGAGACCTCCCAGGGTCAGACCTGCACTGGGCATAGATAGGAAGGAAGGGTGATATGGAGGGTGGCCGGAGATAGGCGGGTGCCCAGCAAGGAAGATCTGGAGTCAGTAAAGGCTTTGGGGAGGGAGAAGGACAGCCAAGGAGGGAAGAAATGCAGGTTGTGCAGAGCCTCAGGACCGCCGAAGGGAAGAAAAAGGGCATTTTACAAATACATCAGGGGAAGAGAGATACTTGAAAGCTGCCTGGCCCATTAATAAATGAGAAGGGAAATAAAATTAATGATGATGATAAAAATGGTCGAGCCGCTGAAGTGCTTTGTAAAATTGGTCTTTAACAAGGAAAAGAAGGGGAAAAAAATCCAAGGGATGGGTAATTAGAAATGGACAGAAGCCTTGTCTCTACAGCTGATGGAAGGTAGCGGGTGAATACTTAGAACAATTGGGTCATGTCTGTGGGCTTCCAACCACCCTGGCCGGATATAGACCTTGGATCTGGAGAGAATTAGCTGATGAAGTTATTAAAACCTTGGCAGGTATTTTAACTACATGTATTTTGGAGGTGGGTGTGGAGGTAGCAAAACCTTGAAGATTCCTAAGACTGACCGAAAAGAGGGAGCACAGAGTCTATGTTGAGGTCCTGGGGGTGGGCCTGGCACCATCCTGCGTGCTTTACATGCCCTTCTAGCTTTTGGGGGACCCCCCCCAGAACTGTACAGGGTCATGATAGCCCATTTTACGGACAAGAACTTAGAGGATCAGGAAGTTCATGTGTCTGCCCAAGATAATGCAACCAGCCAATGGTGGAGGTGGGATCCAAGCCCACATTTTCCTGATTCCAAACAAGGCTTTTTTGTATTACGCAGCTATATGGCACACTCTCAATATCTGGTTCCATACTTCAGAGAGAGATTCCCACCTGCCAGCCACCTCCCTCCTGTCACTCCTCTGTCCCAAAGCTTTGGTGTTTCTAATGACATTGACTCAAGGTTTCGGGGGAAGGTTTCAGAGTTTACACATTGAGGTGAAAGAAATGGGGCGGAGGCCGGGCAGTAATCACACCAGTTCTCAGGAGGGTGGGGACAGGAAAGAGGCACCAGCAGGAAGAGACGTTGGTCCCAGTCCCCCCCACCGCAGGTGTCCAAAGTCTGGCCTTCCCTTGATCCTTACTTGGCCTTAGCTCTGACCCTAAGCCTGCCTTCTGGGCTGTCATTCAGGGATCACATCATTTCCTGTCTCTACTGCTGGGCGGTTAACACAGATGTTACCGGGTGAGGACGAAGTGGGATAAAGTGTGTAGAACTGCACGCTTCTCTTTTGATCCCGTCCCACCCGAGGCCTCTTCACTCTGGGGTCCTGCGCACAGTGTGATGGGAACCTGCCTGTGGTCAGTCACAATCCCGGTCCAGTTCCTCAGCAGCCTCCAGCTCCCTTCCATACCTTCACTGGACTGCTTGAGACTTGCTTTGGTCCACAATACATTAACAACGTCACACAAACAGAGCAGGAGTTTATATGGCCAGGCATCCCCTCTTGTACCTCTTCACTGCTGTGCCCTGCACGTGTCCTAGCTAGCCCACCATCTAGGGTGGAGGACAAAGCTTCAGCGAAGAGTAACCCCTCCAACCCCACGCTCTAGGGCAGCAGATCTCAACCTTCCTAATGCCGAGACCCTTTAATACCTCGTGTTGCGGTGACCCTCAACCATAAAATTATTTTTGTCGCTACTTCACGACTGTGATTTTGCTACTCTTATGAATTGCAATGTAAATATCTGATATGCAGATGGTCTTAGGTGACCCCTATGAAAGGGTCATTTGACCCCAGGGGGTCGTGATCCATAGGTTGAGAACTATTGCTTTAGTGGGAAGCAGGGCTCCTTAGCTCAAAGGATAATTGCCCAGCTGAATTTAGATTAAATTGAGCTTGGTTGAATACCTTTGATACCAAGAACTTATTGATACACACTACTAGGATTTTGTGGTTGTTTGCTATGTACCAGTCGCCAACTAATACACAATCATGGACATAGTGTGCCTTTGCAGTTCACCAGGTCCCAACTGAAACCCCTTTTACTTCAAGCTCATTAAAGCTGAAAGCAAACGATCATGCACCTAGTGAGCGTCCCTTCCCATGTGAGGCGGGATATGTAGAGAAGCTTGGGTTTCTGTCTTCGAGGAGCTTAGTCTGGGGGAGACAGGGAAGCAAACACAATTGCAAACAAAGATGTTGCTGGAGGCATCCTGGAGGGAAAGTCCTCCTGGCCAGGTCATGGAGGTGGTTGGTACAAGCAGCCAAGGCAGGAAGTAGAGCATGGATGGGCCTGGGAGCATGAAGTAAAGGGGCTTGTGTGTAGGGGCAGAGCCCAGGTTTAGTCCTGACATTTTAAAAGCCCATGACCAAATGTTGTTTGTTTGTGTCTTTTAAAGGCATCAGCCATGGCACCTGATGACCAGGAATACTCTATTAAATGAAAAAGTGGCACAAGATGTGATAAAACTCAAAGAAACTGGAGGGAATAAAAGACTCTCGGTGTTCCTGCCGATACAATAAACAGCTTAATCCAGGCCCGCCAAGGCGCAAAGGTAATTACACACCCACACCTGCTCCTGAAGTCAGGCCAGGTCCAGAGCGGCCCACGCTGAGTTGGTAGGGATGCAGAGTGGAAAGGGTCTCCTCTGTGTTCCCCTCTGCCTGGCACAACCCCTACCCCACCGTCCCTGGCATCTCCTGAGACACAAACCTCACGACTTCTGCTACTCACTGCCTATTTCTACTGCTGCTCACCCCTTTGTGGAGGGGTGGGAGGGGGTGGAGGAGGTGAGGAGGGAAGGTACCATTGGGATCTTATGATGGGCAGCATGACCATCTCTCAGGGCTCACCCCTTTTTCCCCCGACCCCCCCCCCCCAGGAGTGAGGTGCCTAGCCCCAGTGTGTGTGATTTCAGAGTTAATCTGTCTGCACTAATTAAATATTGATGGCTGTTAAATATTCATGGGGCGTTTTAGCTGGCAGGTTTGATGTCTCCAGGCCCTGCTGGTGCTGGCTGCAGCTCTGAGGCTGGAATAGTTTGGCTGGTCACTCGGCATGTCTCTCCCCCTCCCCCACCATCATTGTTGCTGGCCATGGCTTGGGCCTCCCATGATATATGCATTTTTTTGGTCCCCAGACATCAGGTCTGTCTCCCTGCATCCCGGGCTGTGGGGGGCCGTTCTTGGGTTCCTCGTGGCTTTACCCAGCAGATCCACATAGAGGATGATTAGGACCACGGGCCTGAGTGCAGGTGTCTGAGATGGTCTGCACTTGGCTGTGCTGGGGGAGGTCATTTGCTCCACCCCTTGGCGTCTCTATAAAAACCCTGGGGCAGAGACAGTCGGGGCCCGTTGGAAAAGGTTCCAGGCCCTCTCGAGGCTATCCTTTATTTTCTATCTGTTTATCTCCGCGATATTCTCCGCAATAAATCTTTCTATCTAATATTTCCTGCTGCTCACACTCAAGAAAACTCTGGGAAGCTGTGGGGGTGGTGGGTAAATGCCCCACACCGGGCCATCCCTTTTCAAGCCTTGAGATTTCCCATCTGGCCCCCTGTGGGCACACTGAGGGACTTTGGCTTTGGTTGTAGGGTGGCTGGGGATGTACACAGAGGGAACGTAGCCTGGGGTGAGGGAGGCTCAGAGGTTGCAGAGAAATCTGGCAGACGCGGTGTCTCGGGTGAGAGTCCCCTTCCAAGTGTCTCCGTGAGTGACTGGGAACACAGCTGCATCCTCAAGGTGAAGATCCTGGGGAACAACCGCAAAGGGACCGAGGCGCTCTGTGACGAAGGTCCCGGGACAGTTTCCCAGAGCACAGGTTGAGGCCAGCTTCTGAGCAAAGACTGGATATTAGCTGAGTCAGCAGAAGGCACCTTGCATAGAAGACCTCTGTCAAGGGAACAGCGTGAATGGTCACCTGGACCAGAGCGGGAGATGGCTCAGCCATCTCTGGCATTATCGTTTTTTCTGTTTCCAGCTCTGAATCAAGGGCGCAGACACCCTGATAGAACTGTCAGTCATCATATAGGAATTGAGCTCGAAGCCGGGAGTCAAGCCCCACTTCTGGGTGCAGAGTTTGCCCTCTTGCACACAACAGGGGCCAGCAAATACTTCTCTCTAAGCCCCCCTTTTTCCATAAGACTTTTGTGATTCTGTTGTCTGGTTTGAAGGACAGAGACTGCTTCTGGGAGGGTGCTGCTTGTGTGGGAGCCTGTTGGGTCCACAGCACAGTTCTCCTTGGTTGACTCAGAATTTGCTGTTACTCCCTCGTCTTTCCACAAACACGTGCTGCACACCATACTCTATGGCTGCAGAGTCAGACAAATGAGGTGAAAACCTCACCTATTCCCTTTGACTGCCACTGGGGAGCTAGGAAAAGCAATGAATGAGAAAGAGAAATATATCCATCTTTCCATCCACCTACCCACCTATGCATCTACCCAGTCATCCATCCATCTGCCCACCTACATATCCATCCATCTATTTATATACTTCTATTCACCTATCTATCCATGTATCCATCCATGTATCCATCCATGTATCCATCCATGTATCCATCCATCCATCCATCCATGTATCCATCCATGTATCCATCCATCCATCCATCCATCCATCCATCTATGTATCCATCCATCCATCCATCCATCCATCCATCCATCCATCCATCCATCCATCCATCATTCCATCCATCCTTCAGTCTTTCCATCCTTCCCACCCATCCATCCACCTTGATATAACCGCCATGGGGGAAAGATGGAGCCAAGCAGGAGGGAAGTGGAGCCGGACCACTCAGCAAGGCCTTGTGGATGGGTTCTTGTGTGTTTGGACTGAGATTCAGGAAGTGAGAGTGAGAATTGGAGAGAGGTCAATGGGGTAGAGGGTACTGAGAAAAGAGGGAAGGTATTCTGGTGTGTGAGACATGAGGCCATGAAATAAGTACTTGGCCTGATTGGAGATGGAGGGGACAGAATAGATAAGGCTGAGATTCTTGGAGAAGGGATGAAAGAGAGGCCCTGTGCTCTTACGAGTTCTGTGACTTCTGTGGAGAAAAGATGGCAGCCCTCGGTGGCCTCTGGAGAAGAGAGATGGAAAGACCTGACTTGTCATTGTTTAACAGTATTGCCCTGGCTTTGGTGAAACTGGACAGAGGAACACTGTGGAAGCCTAGAGTCAGGCAGAACTTGGGTCCTGGTGGTGGGTCCTCCCAGGCCTTGGCCCAGGTTGGAGCCTGCATAATGCTTTTTGGCAGGTCTTGTCTGCCCTCTAGTGGTCATAATTAGTAATGCACCTAGTGGAGGTTTTCAGATTTCTTAGGGCCTTTTTGTGGATTTATTCAAGCATTCCGGCCAGCGCAGAAAACAATGAAACACTCTCTCAAAATTCATTACCTAGTGGAAGGAAAGACCTACATATCCACCCATCTATTTATATACTTCTATTCACCTATCTATCCATGTATCCATCCATCCATGTATCCATCCATGTATCCGTCCATCCATCCATCCATCATTCCATCCATCCTTCAGTCTTTCCATCCTTCTTCCCACCCATCCATCCACCTTGTTAAGACAGTGGTCCTCAGCTGGGGTGATCTGAGGGATCCAGGAGACTTCAGCTGTTAACTGTGGAGTTGGGGTGGGGCTAGCTAACAGCTGGCAGTGCACAGAGGCCTGAATGGCATAGACAACCTACCCACACAGTGCACAGTCTAGTCCCAGATGTCAGTGAGTACGGAGGTTGAAGAGGCCTGCTCCAAGACTCTGCAGATATCAGGGCTACAGCAGAAGTGATGAAGAGAACATTGGGATGCAGAGGTGGCGTTATTGAGATTGACTGGAAGATAAGGAAGATGGCTCTTCATCCCTCCTCAGAGGCTGTGGGTCTCAGCCTGCCGTGAAAGGAGAGAAGAGAATTTCCAGGTGGAGAAAAAAAAAACAAAAAAAAAAACCAAAAACAAATGTAACCAAGGAAGCTGGCTTGGCTGGCTGAATGTGGGTTCCCAGGATGTCTGCATGGGTGTGCCTGAGACAGCCCGGTATACACATGGCGTCCGTGTAATGAGTCACCGGATCTGCTCTGCAATGTACCCCCGTTAGGTGTAACAGAGTTCAGGGCTTGTCTAGGCCTGGCAGCTCAGTGTGGCTGGAGTGAGGGGAAGTGGAGCAGGTGGTGAGGTCAGAATGTAGCTGGGTGTCATCTTGGGGACATCAGGGTTCACTGGCAGTTCCCAGCAGGCTTCTCTCAAGAACAAGAGCAGGGGATAGCAGCAATTGCTGAGTGGGAGTGTGTCTTCCTGCAGTTTCCTGAGGACGCCAGACTCGGATCAGGGTAGGGGAAGAGGCTTGTTGCTCTAGGCGATGGTGAAGAGAGATGCGAATTCTTCCTGTTCAGGGCAAGAGGCCTGAGAGGTGGCTTGTCTCCCCCAATCTTGGGTAGGCTTTTCTACAGCCAGAATGAGTAAACTGGGTTGTGTGCGTGATGAGGAGGGTTAGGGAAACTGAGGTTCAGCTTGAACTTGGCTATGCGTGGGCCATCTGCCTTCCACTCGCTCTGACTCTGGTTTCTTTGTATCCCTAAAGCATGTGGGACAGGTTGTCTATAAGGCACTTTCCAGCCTGACCTCATTTCTTGATCCGCTCTGAGAAGTGAATCCTACCTCCAGGGAGCCCTGAGGAGGGACCAGCTAGCAGCCGCTGTTTCTAGGATGAAGCTCATCTATCCTCTTGTAGAAGACAGTCCTTAGCACATGAATCATTAAGAGCAGAGGACCCCCTGAGCATCACTATTGTGACATTGTACCCTCAAAAAGCTCGCCTCTGAGGCCCCTGCATGCCAGGCTGAGTCTCTGGAAAGTGAGAAGCAGTCTGTGTGCAGAGACAGAAAGGGCAGAGCCCAGAGCCGGGGAATGGCTGTCCTGCTATTTACAGATGGCTTAACCAAGTGGCCAGAGATGACAGCAGATGGGATGAGACAGGACACAGAGAGAAGGGGCGCCTAACAAGATAACCTCCCAGCTGCGTGTAGTGATTCTTAGCTCCAAAAGTGGGTCCCCACAGGCAGAGAAGAGCGTCTATTGTTCCCAACAGTGGATCTGAGGACCGAGCAGTAGGCTCATTTGGCAAGGATGCGCTGTGTAGTAGAGTAGACCCTGTGCTGACTCCTGTTAGAACCAGCTTCCTGGGCATCTCTTCTGACAGCCTTTCTTCCTATCTGCAGGAGGAGGCTGGGGTTCAGAGAAACAAATGATTCAAACTGGCCACTGCAGGGGACACCTGGGAGCAGGTTTGGCTGCCCAGTCAAGATCTCCTGTCTTTTGATGGGCAGAACGGAGTTGTGCCCTCTCATCTGCCCCTTACTTCAGAAATTGCCTATGAGTCCCTTTCTACATCTACCACCAGCAACAAACACCATTACTTTGTAAGCAACACTCAGAGAGAACTTGAGATGGCCCAGTCAGTGAAGCGCTTGCCCCCAAGCATGAGGACCCGAGTTATATCCCCGGCACCTGGATTAAAAAAAAAATGCTGGCCGTGGGGTACACACTTCCAATCCCTGCTCTGGGGAGGCAGAGACAGGACTCGCTGGCATCCAGCTTCATTTGCAAACTCCAGGTTAGTGAGAGATCCTGCCTTCGAATATCCCAAGATGGCTCCTGCAGAGAAACACCAAGGTTGTCCTCTGACTTCCTCACACCCATAAGCACATATTGCACCCACAACTGTACACACGTGTGCACCCATATGTATATGAACACATACATATGTAGAAACACACACACTCCACACCACACACACAAATCACACTATACCACACACACACACACACACACACACACACATCCTACGCCACACACACACAGACCACACTACACACTACACATATACACACACACAGACACACACCGTACACACCACATGCACACACCATGCTACATACACACACAAACCACATTACACTATACACACACACCATACCACACACACACACACACACACATACAGGAAATGGCTTAGAAAAGCCAGGAGTGGAAAGTGAAAGCACACCACTTCCCCAGGCGCTCGTTTTGGGGAGCATTTACCACTGTGGTTTGCCCCGCCTGTAATTCTTCTTTTCTTCCTTTCTCACACTGCGGAGTTTATACTGACTGTACAGTTTTGCGTCCTGCTTTCACTCACACTATCACGAGTATTTTCCATGTTATTACACACACTTCATAAACGCCGTGCTGAAGGCAGCAAGCCGCGGAGGCAGGTTTGGCGACTGTACATTTAGCTTCTCTGCAATTTCTCTTGGCTCCACATACCGCCTCCGCCTCAGAAAGCCGTTTCATGGGAGGTGCTTTGATGCCTAGCTCGGTTCCCTCGGCAGGGGCAGCAGGAGATTCTGATGTCCTGTACAGAGAGGGTCTTGTGGTCGGCTTACCCATGGGGCCCCTGGGAAGAGAGCCAGACATCCCCCCGTCCTCTCTCCACATCCTTCCTCAAAGACACTGCACACTGGCCTTTGTGTGTGTGTGTGTGTGTGTGTGTGTGTGTGTGTGTGTGTGTGTGTCATAAGAGCATAAACATGCACACATATATATGCATGTAGCACGTGTTTATGTATGTGTGCAGGAGCTTGTAGAAACTAGACGAGGAGGTCTGGTGTCCTTCTCTGTCGCTCCGCTTTATTTTCCTGAGATGGGGTCTCTCACTGAAACCAAAGCTGTACCGGTGGCCAGGAAGTCCCAGGGATCCTCTTGACTTGGCCCCAACAGCACCGAGGTAACAGTAGTACGTGCAGCCTTGTCTGGAATTTTTACATGGGTGCTGAGGCCTTCATGTTTATGTAGCAAACATCGTTTACCCACTGATCCATCCTTCCAGCTATCCTTGTTGTTGTTGTTGTTGTTTTTCCTATTTCCACTATGCCTTCACAGCCGTGTGTTGTTTCCTAAGGTCCTCACCGTTAAAACCTGTCATGGTAGCCAGGACGCTACATTGATCAAGAGTGGAATTTACTGGTTCAGCAGACGGAAAAGCCCCTGGCTTCAGGAAAAGCTGGGTCTAAAAGCTTTGCCAGTGTAATCCTGGACCGTGGCAGTCTCTCAGCCCAGTGTCTGTTGAAGACTCTGTCCTGAGACCCACACGCCAGCCAGAGGACTGTAGAACCTTGTCAGCCCGTCTCGGGCAGACCTTCAGACAAAAGCGAGATGAAGTCCAGAGCTCCCTCTGATTGCATTAGCTCAAGTTGCTCGCTCACACCCTGTGTCATTACTGTCCCCAGAGACAGGGCCTGCCATTAAGATTAGGGGACAGGGGTGGGCCTCGCCTGACCCAGTGCCCACAGGTGAGGAGAGGCAGTCCCTGGGCAGTGTCCATGCATGGGAAATGTATTATAAGAAAGGGGAGTGGTTATGCTTGTTGGAAGAAAGGGAAACAAAATTGCAGGTGCTGCTGTATCTTAGGGAAGAATTCTTTCTTCTTTTGGAGGCAAAGTCTTACTGTGTAGCCCAGGATGGCCTTTAACCCATGATCCTTTGCTTCAGCCTCCCAAACTCTGGGATTACCGACATGTACCTCCACCCTCAGCTCATGGGAGACAAATCTCATTTTAGAAGCCTAGCCTCTGCTGCCTCAAAACAAGCTCCCTTGACAGCAAGCCTGAGAAAAGCTACCCTTCACCTGTGCCGCTCTCCAGGCAGGCCCATCTCACCCAGCCTGCTCCACCCTGGCCAGCCCATTCCACCCCGGCTAACCCACTCTACCCTGGGCCAGCTCACTCCACCCTTGCCAGTCCACTTCCCCTGGGCCAGCCCGCTCTACCCAGGCCAGCTCATACTACCCTGGGCCAGCTCACTCTACCCAGGCCAGCTCACCCCATCCTGACCAGCCCACTCCACCCTGGGCAGCTGTAGCTGTGAAGATCAGTTCTTCTCTGCAGAACTGTACCTGTACCTCTCCACCTCCAATCACACCCCAGGCTCTGTCCTTCCATGGACGCCCCAGGCCTAGCATATTCTTCCCAGGTATGAGGCAGCCCCAGGCTGCGTGAGATGTTAACTTGATTATCTCTTCCCTCCCTCACAGTCATTCTCCCCAGAAGTACTCCTCTCAGCCAGGATAAAACCAAGAACTGGCCAAGGCTGGGGGCTGATGCCAGGACCTGAATTCAGTTTGTCCAAAAGGTTGCAGAAGGCTGCCTGAGCCTCCTCTCTATAAAGCTGCCCTGAAGTGGAGAGATGGAGTTTGGTTAAGGTTTCTAAACTGTTCCCTCCCCTGGGGCTCCTGTGAATGGCTCCTTTAAACAATTTTAGGCCCTGGAAACAAAATAACAAGTCCGGCCTCCTGTTATGTAACAGGATATTTGTCACACCTCCCGAACCAACGGGAACCCTCCTCAGAGAGAGCTCTAAGCACCAGCCACAGGGGCAGTAGAACCAGCTGCGGGATTGGCGGGCCGTCACCTTCTCTGACTGTCCCTACTGCCTGTCATTAAAAGCCAACCCTACACCCTTAGGACAGTACTCAAACCCTTCTTGGAGCCCAGCAGGTCACAGCTCAGGTAGATCATGGATAGCTGTTCCTATCTTGGTGTCCCCACAGCATTACATGTCATCTTGTGTTTCTTCTCTGTAGCCCTAGGAAGCCATTATTCAAGATGATAGTCATCAGCTTCCCTGGCTGGGCAGCCTTCGAAAGACTGTATTACCATTTCTCTGAGAGCCACAAGCAGGGGACAGGCTGTTAAAATCATCCTTAGACTTGGACTCTATTAGAGTCAAAGGCAGTTGGCTGTGGGTTGAACTCTGCCAGTTGGGTGAGTTTAGGGCAACGCTTGCTGCTCTAACAGGTACGGCTAATGTAGGGCTTCAGATACTATGGAGGTTTATTTACTGCCTTTGTGTAGATGTAGATACTGGGTCATGTTCCCAGGAGCCATGCTTCATGCTCTTCCTATACCCCAGGCTACTGGATGCCCTAACTAGGGGTTTTCCACGGTGATGTTGAAAGGATGGTCTGTGCTTCAGGGGAGCAGAGAAGAACAGGACCAGAGATGAGAGCAGAGGGGAGTGGTGTCTAGGGAAGCATGGGCAGGTATATTTGTTTCTGTCCATCTTTTCATGGGACCAGGGCAGAACTTAATGGCAAAGCTGCATGTGGCTGCAGGAGGGGTTGGGGAACACAGTCCAGCCACTTGCTTAGCCTGAAGAGATGAATGGAGGGATGAGCGAGCAGAAGGCAGTGTGGTACACCATCCCAACTCAGAGATCCAACCCAGGAAGTGGGACCATTCCCAGGGGGACCAGAGGAAACAGAGTATGCATCTGGGGGGCAGCCATGGAGGAAGGATGCCAGGCAGGGAAGACATCCCTGTGGGCACTGTCTTGTGGACACTCCTCTCCTGCCATCCTGGGGGACCAGGCACCAGGGGCCTTTTCCTGACTCCACAGACCATCTGCAGGGCGACAACAGGGCCTTGAGAATGTGCAGGGCTCTGCACTTCAGCGTTTGTCTCTTACCGGCAAAGCCTGTGCGTTGAAGCCCTCTCTGTAAAGCCAGCTGGAGAAACCCTGGAACGTCCGCCAGATCGTCTGGGCGGTCTGAAAGCGGGAAGGGCAAGAGAGGCTCTGATCTCTAACTCAGACATACACGGAAGGAAGCACGGGATGGATTTCTGATAATGTGGTGATTCCCACAGAGCATCTCTGACTTGTTAGCAACACTTTATCTGCCACTCCACATCGCACTCTGCTCCAAAGGACCATCTCAGACTCAAGGACCCTCTCAGGCCCTCAGCCCATTCTGTTGGCTGCAATTAGCGCCTCGTTTGCTCTTGGTGAAGCAGCACTTGCTGCCTCGTGTCAATTTGCAGGAGACGAATCCTCTCAGGACAGCTGCCTCTCACTCCTGACCCTGGTCCTCACTAACCCCCGCCCCCACATCCTTGCTCTAGGGAAGCATCACTGCTCCCCAGCCTCAGCTGCTCCTGCTCAACCTTTCCCTTGACTCTGGGTCTAGAATAGTCCCTCCTCCAGGATGTCCTAGTCTTTGGAGAGGGACAGGAACAAAGGACTGTGTCCAGCTGAGCATCCTGCTTGTTCTTGGTTGTGGGTAGTGCCATTGCCTCCCCCCTCCCACCCTCCCCCCTCTCTCTCTTCCCCTCCCTCCCTTCTCCTCCTCCCATTTCTCTCTCTCTCCCCCTGCATCCTTCCCCTCCTTGTGTGTGTGTGTGTGTGTGTGTGTGTGTGTGTGTGTGTGCATGTGTAGAGGACAGAGGCCAACCTTGGATGTCATTCCTTGGGAGGCATCCACCTTACTTTTTTTGAGACGGGTCTCTCTCTGGAGTGTGGAACTGTTGACTAGGTGAGGGTGACTAACCAGCAAGCCCCAGGGGTCTGTCTCCGCCTCCTCGGTGATGGGATGATAAGGGGGTGCCACACCTGGCATTTTACCCGGGTTCTCATGCTTGTACGGCAAGTCTCTTACTGGCAGCTCTCTCCCCAGCACCAACAGAGGAGGGCTTTTCGGAGCACAGGAGTGAGCTCATGCTGCTGTGCTGGCAGGCATGCTACTCCTCTAAGTCCCTTCTTTTATTATTCCTGATAACATCGTGACTTCTGTCTCCATTTCCTCATGAGAGTGCCCGGGTTTCCTCCTCGCCTACCTTGTCACACGCAACAGTTTGCTGAATTCTGAGAACACCCTTCCCCCAGCTTTTTAAACATCAGCCCTGCAGCATGTGGCCTTTTGCTGTTATGACTTCTCAGCTCTGACATTTGGCTCACCACATACCTGTGCGTGTCACTCGGATCCAGGGTCCTGTGTCCCTGAATTCCATTTGCTCTGCTCTATTTATGAACAAGTCACCATATCCAGACATTTCAGGGAGCTAGTAACAGGTTCCATGTCTCCTCTTGATATGATTGGATCCGATCCAAGCATCCTTTTAAGAAAGAACATTCC
>CABHPQ010164742.1:52748-85970 GCA_902168405.1 Peromyscus aztecus | reverse complement strand
ACACACACACACACACACACACACACACACACACACACACACACACCTGCTACCCCCCAGATAGGAATTACGCGACAGACCAAAGTATGGATGGCATCAAAGTCCAACTTAGGAAACCAATGAGTTTTATTGGAATTATTTACTGGAAAATAGGTGAGGGGTTACTTACAGGAGCAGAAATGATTCAAAGAGAGTTGCAGGAACAAAGAAAGGCCACTCCAACATGGTAACAGCTCATACAAGCTGGAAATCTGGAGCATACTGCACAGCCTACAGGCAGCTCAACAGGTTAGAGAGTGTCCTTCCTGTTTCTTCCATGCATCTTGGTTGGTCTCTGTTTCTTTCTGGCACCTGGGCTTGTCTGAGAGTCTTCTTTGCAGCTTGGCTTGTCTGTGACCCTCAGTAGTCTTTACTGCTTAGGTACTATTTGAGAGGAAAAGGCTTAGTGAATCTGGTCAGTTTCATGGACTTCCTAAAGCTTTTTGAGTTGTTTGCTTCCTCTTTTAACTAGTTGCTGCAGATTGGAATGTTCCAATGACAGGGGGTATTGTTGCTCCATGACCACACAGCTGCTACACAGTGCTAAGATATGTGGCATCTGAAGACAATAGCAGGAAACACAGTATTATGCCAGGACACAGTCATGTTTCTGAGAACCTTCTATAATTTCTGAATAGTCTTATTTTTGTATATGCTCATAAAATGCAAATTGGGTCAGAAGAAGTATCTTCTCATTTGATTATGCTTCCTATGCAATTTAGGGACCAAAAGAACTCAGATCAGTAAACATCTCTCTTCTGACAAGGTAAGAGAAGTCTCTGAGATATTCCATTTACCCTCTCAGCCATCTCAAAGTGTTTTTATGGTCAAGAAGATTTCATTTAGAATTTGATTTAGGAAACTGTCAGAAATGTAGAAAGTATCTGAGCACCTGGTTAAACAAGACCATGGATCACTGTGGGGAAATACTTCTTCAGCCAAAGCACCAATGAAGACTTGAGATTAATCTAGAACCTTCTGTCTTTTTCTTAGAGTTTTGAGATAGGGTCTCATTCTAGAGCTCAAGCTGGCCTCAGTGCATGCTATAACTCAGGTCACCTTAAACTCAAGAGTCCTTCAGCCTCAGCCTGGGATTACAAGTGCCCACCACATCCAGATCTTTGAACATTGAAAAGATTCATTTCTACTAGATGAGAATGATACCAAAAAGACAACATAAAGCACAAAAATTACTATGATCAGGGCACATGATCCTTATTTCCTAGGTGGATTACTCAAGCAGTAAAGAAAGACTTGAAATCTCTTTTGAAAAACAGACCAAAAACCTAAGCCACTCTCCTTCCTTCCTTTCTCTTTGTGAGTTTCTTGTTTATTTGTTGTTTGGTTGTATTGAGGATAGCATCAAACCTGTTAGTCTGTGCAGGCCTTAGACGCTTGACAATTCATTCCTCTGCCTCCGTCTCTGGAATGTGAGGATTACACACACACACACACACACACACACACACGAGCAGCTGCGCCCAGCTTTCCAAACATTTCCTTCAACAGAGAAAGAAATCTGAGCTCTGGTTTTGCATTGGTGTCTTCTTGCTGTTAAGGTTCAACTTAAAACTTTCCGATAATCCCTTCAGGTATAGTGGGCTTTTCTCTCTCTGCTTTCTCTGTGTCTGTCTCTTGTTTTCCATAGACCTTTTGCAACTGTCTGTGTACATTCAGGTTTTTGTCTTTCACTTTTTCCTTTCTTATTCTGGAAACTTTTCAATATTCCCAAACAGCATTATTTCAGAACATGACCATTTCTTGAACAAAATCACATCCTATATTCCTTACTGCTTTTCTGAGACTTTCCTCTCTTCCCTGTATTATTACCAGTAGTTTAATTAATGTGCATTCACATTCTTAACCCTTATTAAACTTTAATATCTGTAAAAAAATGAAAAAGAGACTTGTCAACAGTATGTAAGAAAGCAGCATTTTATAATAGACAAGAAAAATGCAGGAATGCACTAAATCATAACATCTGGAAACATGGTTTTTAAAGGACAACAGAGCAATATGGGGGAAATGTGCTTATCAGTGGACACAGACATCTCTAATTTCTCTATGAAAATGTAAAGTTGAAAGCAGTCTTCTGTTCAGTCATTAGTGTCTCAATATTTTATCTAACTCAGAAATGACATACATAATCAATTTCTACTTTTAATTTTGTATGACTTTAAGTTCCAACTTAACAAAAAAAAATCATGAAGAAGCTAATTCTGAGCAGATATGTTACAACATTTAATCACTATAGAAAAAAAAACCCTGTGGTAATGATTTGATTTAATTAAAATTGAACCCGTAATGGGCCAAAATTTACGTGTAAACTCAACTCTTGCCTGCTTTTACCCCCTTTTGTTGATGCCTCTACTCATTTTTGTTTCTATTAAATTAGCAATACCGAATTAGTCTTATTGATCAAGAATTTTCTAAAACCACATGAAGGTAAAACCACTTGCATTAGTTTCTACATTTTGGAGAGTTTCAGGGATACATAATTTACATGCATTTTCTTCCTTTCCTGGGTCTTTTTTAAAACTGGATCTCACAACGGCCTTGAACTCACAGTCCTCCTGCTTCTACTTCCTGGGACCTGGGATTATGCATACCAGTGTGATTTATGTGCGCTTTTTATTTTAACATAGACATTGGATGAAGGAAAGAAGGAGTCGTATATGGTGGGATGTTGCACTTTTTTTAAAGTGTATGTTGGGGCCTAGGTGGGATAGAAGGTCTATGATCAGACTGCTTGAGACTAATAGCTTGGAAAAATTGTTGTCTGAACATTTCTTTGACTGAGACATAGATAGTTCATCTTCTAATGTCCCGAGTTTCTACAATATCTGAAGAATGAGAAGTCTTTATGGTCGATAAGAAAAATGTGTGGTCCTTGAGTTATTCTTAGGTACCCATTTCTGGTTCTTTGTTTTTGTTTTTGTTTTTGCAATGATATTTGATATTGACATTTAAGGCAAGGATTATTGATTTTTAAGTCCTTCTTTTCTCCTTTCTTATAAGCTATTTTCAAAGAGGTGGGGCAGCCTTAACAATGACATTGGCCCACTTCTCCTGCTGTATTTCTTCAGGTGAAGAACATTTGGACAGCAAAGAGAGAGCTGCCCCGACTGAGGTAGCCTCAGAGCAGAGGTCATGGGGTCTGACGGTAGGAATGCTGTCTTGGACAGAGGCCTTCCTTTATCGGCTGTTACCTGGAAGGGCAGGCTCATCTTATCTCCATTGTCAAACTGATAAGGAGGAAAAATATTTCCTTTCCCCCAATTATGTTGATAGCCTCAGAGGTGAAAGGGAAAACAACAGAACAAAAACCGTATTATTTATATTAATATGGGAGCACATGAAAGAAGAGGCTCATTAAATGGGTAAGGCTAAAGGCTTATATATCTAACTTAAAACCAGAAAGAAAGGGAAGAAGAGAAAAGGTTCAAGGGAAGAACAAACACATTCTTTAGAAAAGTCATATTCTTCTGGGAGAAGATAAGGGATGAGAAGATTCATGATACTGTTCATTTAAACTGGTTTTGTGGTCTTTTTACAATTTTCTTCTCACTCCAAAAGTCTTCCAGAATGGACTCCATCATAGATGGGTTCTTCTGTGACTTTCTGCTTTTTTTTTTTCTAAGAGAAAGGGAATTCAGAAACGTCTCTTCACAGATGTAGGCTCTCGTTCGCTCTGCCACTACCAATTAAGAATCATATCCACCTTAGCATGTAGGTTGGCACTGGACATTGGCCAAGACACAATATAAGACAGTCTCACAACTGATGACAGTGAACCCTGCTGTATTATTACATACACCACATATTATATCTATTTCCAATCTTGACACAGTTGGACTAGTTGCGTTTGTGGCAATGTATTGTGTACCCCAATAAGCTTACCTGGGGATCAGAGGACAGAGGAGCCAGCCACTAAATTAGACATAGAGGTCAGGCAGTGGTGGCATATACCTTTAATCATATCACTCAGGAGGCAGAGATCCATTTGGAATTCAAGGCCACACAGGGCTACAGGACAGAAACAGAGCCAGGCAGTGGTGACACACACCTTTAATCCCAGGAAGTGATATGGCAGGACACAGAAAGGTATATAAGTCATGAGGAAACAGGAACTTGCTCTCTTGAGGCTGAGGATTTTATAGAGTTAAGCTAGTGGCTGCCTGTTCTGCATCTCTGATCTTTTAGCTTTCACCCCAGTATCTGGCTCTGGATTTTTTATTATAAGACCTTTTAAGATATGTGTTTCATGTGTATTTTCCTCATGTTTGGTTATATCTTAAATGGTTATATCTTAATATATCTTATATGTTCTATGAGATTAAGAAATTTTAATTTAAATTTCAAATTCCCCCAAAGTTGAGTGACTTTAGCGTTTTCCTTGAGACTTGTTTTATTCTTACAGAATATGAGGTGTTAATAGTCATCTTGTAAGACTGATGTTACACACACAAAAATAAATTTTAAAGAAAAAGGGCCAGGAAATGACTCAGTGGGTAAAATCACTAGCAGTGCAATTCTGGCAACTCGAATTCAATTGCTAGAATGGACACAAACATCCAGATGTGGAGGCACACATCTGTAATCCCAGCACTCTTGTGTTGAGATGCGATGTAGAGATAGAAAGATTGGTTGGAATCTCTCTCCGGCCAATTGGCCTGGAGCGTGTAGTACAATGTTGACACCAGAGAAGCCCTGCCCCCACAAGGTGGAAGACAAGAATCGACTCAAGAAATTACTCTTCTGCTCTCTGCATGATGCTACGGCATGCACATGAACATCCTGGCCCCAAATAAACAAATAATTTAAAAACCAGATTGAAAGGATAAAAGGAGATGAAGAACATACAGGGCTCCACAGATTGCCTGGCACGCAGCAGTGATTCGGCAAATCTCTGATGCATCTCCGTGGAGTTGAACACAGCTTTTCAAGATGGGGATGACAATAACCCACTTACAGTCTTTCCTGGTTTCCTTTAATTTTTTTTTTAAATTTTAATATTGTTTAATCAAAATAGAGATGTAACAGTATATTTTGCCTCTCAGTGGGCATTATCTGGTGTATCTTTCCACTACATTAACACCGTGTTATCTCTTTTGAGGTCACTATGCCATGCTGTCACTGAAAACCACTCAAGGGGAATCACACAGTCATTTGCAAGCACTAGGTATTTGTTTGGCAAGGTGGAAGCATGGACTTTGGGATCATAAATTAATGGCTAAGTTAATCTTCCTTTTTTAATTAAGAAAAGTCAACCAAGCATAAATGTTGATTAAACTGATGACGGAATCAGGAACCGAATATAGATAATATATGTTATACAAATTACATAGCCTGTATCTCTCCATGGAATGTAAAGGAATCAAGGTGATTATCTGGAATATATAGGCATAAAATTGAACAAAACAGTTTTTAACCCCATCAGTTTTATGATATTTGTCCACTTATTGCCTGATCACTATTCTCTTTGAAATTTTATTTACATATTTATTTTAACCATTTAAATGATTGCTTTTCTCTCCCACTTTTTTTTTTTGCTTATAAATATTGAGAAGTTAGCACACTGCACACATTCATCCTTCAAAGAATAAAGGAAAAATACAAATATAAAATTTCTAAATGTTCTTGTTTTTGTTTGATATTTTCCTGTTGCTTTTGAAGAGCATCTCTTAGTCCAAGGATAAATGTTAAGAACCCAGTCTTAATCATTTCTATAGGCGTAAGTCAATTGTTCTTCCCCCAAGTAAGTCAGGGTTAGAAACTGAAGTTAAAACTGACCCTAGGTATGGGCGGGTGACCATCACTGGGAAATGTGACCTCCTTTTTACTCATTGCCTCAATTCAAGCATCTGTGAACCTCTAATTTTTCCTTTTCCCCCCTCCTCTGCCCTTCCTTTTTGCAAAGAGGAAAAGGATACAGGCAAAGAGGAAAGGATTCAAAATCGATCACTCAATGAGTTCAGTTCTAAAGAAAATAACGAAACAAGCCTTTCGTTCCTCTACAAGAGCTGAACACCTTCCGTGCCACGCTCTTGACATTCCCCTACATTTGGCAAGTTCTGCTTCCCTCCTTTTCCCCCCTCATTTATGCTCAAACATCTGAACGCCTGTATCCGATTGCCCGTGAGCCTTGGGATTTGTATCCTCTTTCAACAGAGCGCAGCATCCTGTTATAGAGAACGTTCTCACTGCTGAGCAAGGCCGCAGTCTACATCTAAACTAGCAAGTGTCTCTTGAAATCTGAGCTCTGAAACTAGAAGGGGGACATCTGGCCATGCCCCTTACGCTCTATAAATCCTCCTGGTTTAAGAGCTTGCTGAGAATGTTCTTAGCCTGTGACCAAACGACTTCAAATAGCAATAAAGTCTCAATTGTTTTATGTCCACTGGTTAAAAAAAGAAACACAACTGTAAAGTACTAAGGTTCAGTTGACTGTCAACAGTCATAACTACACAAATCTGAAGGGGTTTATAAAGGAGGAGCATGATATCTTTAAAGGATTTTTTTTTTTAAATTTCTAAGGTAATGAAATAATATGTAACAACTTAATGAATCCACGATTCTGACTTGGTCATTACTTGAATGTATAAGTCTCCCTTCAAGACAGTCTGGATTAGAGTATTTTAAGAAAAGATTTTATTACATATTTAGTTTTCTGTCTAGGAGATAATTTTCACAGACACTCATGTGATTTCCTTGTGTTCTTTTAAGTTTACACTCTAATGACACTACATTAGCATAGAACTCTCAACGTCCTGTGCACTAACACGGCACCCTCACTGTGCACTAACACAGTACCCTCACTGTGCACTAGCACAGCACCCTCACTGTCCTGTGCACTAACACAGCACCCTCACTGTGCACTAACACGGCACCCTCACCGTCCTGTGCACTAGCACAGCATCCTCACTGTGCACTAACACGGCACTCTCACTGTGCACTAGCACAACACCCTCACTGTGCACTTACACAGCACCCTCACCGTCCTGTGCACTAACACGGCACCCTCACCGTCCTCAGGTGTCGTCTGCCCCCATTTGCAGCTCTCACCCACCTTGTTATCTTTTTTCTCGTCAGCTCTCCTCACCCATTGGACGGTCCGTGCATTTCTTCGCTCACCTCCAGTCTTCCTTTAGTATAAACTTTAGGAAAGCAGGGACCACACCGCTTTTTATCTGCCTACCCCAACCCACATTTAGAACAGCTTCTGGCACACAAGAGGTACACAACGGATGTTTGCAAAGTGAAGAGGAGAGTGGGATTTGCTTGGTGCTGATGCAAAAACAATCTTTCAGCAGGGAAAACAGGAAAGTTGATGAATGGTTGGTTGATTGTTAACACAATAGGGAAAGGGCCTTCCTTTTCATTTGCGTGTCTCAAATCTATTTGTTGTTTTGTTGTGCTCTGCTCAAAGGTGGGCTCAGGCAGGAGACCGGGTGCTGACTAATGTGACAGAGATAGGGACCCAGGCCCGCAATACTCATACCTTTGATATACATTCATTTTTCTCGGATGACATTTTAATATATTTTAGTGAAGATATTCCCGAGATAATGAGGATATGTCGAGTGAACCTTAAAGTGATGAGTCTTTTTCCCATTATCAAAGACAAATACAGGTGTGTAATATGTGCAGAGCATGGAAAGTAGGGGAAGAAAATGAGAAAATCCCAATGAAAAGAAATTAAAGCTCTCCAGTAATTGAAAGAAAGGCCAAGTTGAAAACATAAATCTCCAGCGTCGGCGGCGAGGATTTACACTGATGTGGGATGAGTGGACCTATGGCATTCTTTCACGATGTGATTCATTTTGAGAGAATCTCATTTTCATTGCCAAGAATAGTTCATGGTTTAGTGAAGATTTCATCTTCAGTGTAATCATACGAGCCAAATTCTGGCGCTGTATATTATGAAATGAAGAACGAACTATTCCTGACTTACTTTTGATATTCTAAACACAATATCAAGGAGGGTAATAATAGCTGCATTTAAATCTCAGAACATTTGCATTAGGCCATATGCCTGATTCTGAAATTTGCTTACAAAGTACCTTAAATACCATGAAGACCTTTTAGTACAAATTTGGACATTGTCCAAACGACTGGGTAAGAAATGAACTCAGAACAACGTCGTTTTGATGGCTAGATGAAGGATGTGTGTTAGTGAACTATTTTCAGTGGACTGACACATCAAGGTGAGGGGGGATATAGAAAAGTCATTTTAAAGCAGAGTCATGTCTGAATCGACCTGCAGAGATGATGTCACAATGAAGACTGTGTTTTAAAGGACAATGGCCATTGATCAATTTATTACGAAATTGATTATGATGTAGTAAATTGCACTAAAATATTTTCTCTGATTACTGTCTGCAATGGAGCAAGCAGTTTCCCTAGTTTGTACTAATATGCTCTGTTATTGTTGTTGTTGTTTAATATAGTGAGAACTGATGTCCAAATTCTCTGGTGGGAGTAGAGAAACACCATAGTTACCCCTTCTCGGCATCTCTGTGTTTTGTGATTTTAATCCATCTTGATCTGATAAAATGAAATGAAAAAAATTCACAGATAAAATATTCATTAGTCTTAGTCCAAATAATGTAATGAAACTTCACATTGTCCCTTTCTACGAGACCTAGGGTCTGGTCACCACATTGTCGGACATCAGTACTGTAGATACTCCCCATCCATCAATGGCTCAGTAGTCATCCTTGCTTGTCAGAACAACCACTGCGTATGGTTCAAGTAATCCTCATTTGGTAGCCTAACACTATATCACAAGCGTGTATTATTCACCTCTCTTCATCTTACCACCTAAGGAAGGATGCTCTATGACCAGCTGCCTCAGGATCCTGCTGTCATGATTTCCCCACCATAGTGGACTGTATCCTGGAATTGTGAGCCAAAGTCAACGTTTCCTTCCTTGAGTTGCTTTGGTTAAGGTATTTCATCACAGTAACAGAAATGTAACTCCTGCATCACAGCATTCAAGAGGGATCTCATTTAAGTTGACCATGATATTGTTACAAGTTGCGATGAGAGGTCCCCCCAAAGCGCTGCTCTCTATGTGACTTCATGTACATGGGTCAGTTGTTTTTGTAGATCTACTGAGACTTTGTTTGCTTACTTACAGAAGGACACGGGCACAAGTTGACATAGTAAAATGTCATTATTTTCAAGCTCCAGCAAATCGTGCAATGCCGTTGATTCCAGGCTGAATCCTCTCCAAGTGGTCAACTTCCAAAATGTAACTTAGCAAATAATAATATGAATTAAAATATACACTTGAAAAGATTATACAAATGTTAAAACTTTTACCAAGTTGTATAGAGTAGGTTTTTCTAGCATGACATCTAATCAATATCTTTTTGAGATAAAAATTAATCTAATTACAATGTTAATTTGAGTGAAACACTCAGAATACAGAATTAAAAACAACGTATAATTGGGTTGTAGTGAACTTGTAGTTTTCTCTAACCATCACATATGAAGAGAAAAAAAAAGAAGTCACATAAAGGCTTATTTTCCAGAAAACCCATCTGTTATTTTTGTTTGAATTAAGCTCAGTGACTTAAAGGTTGCGAATACTGTATAGCATTTAACATCATTATGGGAAATGTGTTACTTTTGTACCTTAGTCTTTCTTAACCCTAATACAGTATCTCATACAGACTCATTTTACAAAGGACAGAGTTTTACTTGAATGCAGGGTTCTGGGGATACAACGTGAAGGGACACATCTTGTGGTGCCCTTTTTGCTGCCTGTGTCCTGAGGTAGACCCGAATCTCACACAGGAGAGACTTGAAGTGTGCACATGTGCATCAATCTGCTTGTCTGGTCCCTCATCTTCTTAGGAAGGCACCAGGGTTCGATCAGGAGGCCTTCACACAATGTCTTGGTCTAATCCTAATCACTTCGCAGAGGACCCACTTCCAAACAGCATAGTTAAATTAAGTTTTCACTGTCTCACTGTCTCACAAAAACAAGCTCCTCTTTTAACACGTGACACCTTGGGGGACATTTAAACCATATTTAAACCACATCAAATGACAAGTGTTCTAAAACAACCTCTTTTTATCAGATTTGTGACTTACTTTGTTGCTTTCTTTGTCATGTAGGCAATCAACAGCGCGTCAGTAATTTGTTTGATCTGAAATGAAAATAAAGTTGGAAATTGTTTGGGATATTTTCCATGAGTTTGTCTTCTTGCTATACAGACTTCAAAGAAAGCGGCTATCAAAATGTTATCAAATTCATAAATTCTAATAATTTTCCTAATGAAAATAAGATTTATTGTTAATTATAAGAGAATTATATTCCTTACCCTAACGAGACCAATGATTTCAGTTTTTCACTTTCAAATTTTAATTTTGTATACAATATCAAGAAATTTTTACACATTATTTTTATCCCTGGGGAATAATGTTAAGATGCTCCTTAGGAATGATTGCGTAGTAATCTAATTGTATGGTATGTAGCTATGGATATTTTAGATTTACTTGCTTATTGTTTTTAATGTGTATGAGTGTTTTGCCAACATGTATTTGTGTGTTGCACATATGGGCCTGGTGCCCACAGAGGTCAGAAGGGGACATTATATTCCTCGGAACTGGAGTTACAGATGACTTTGAGCCACCATGCCAGAGCTGAGACTTGAACCCGAATCCTCTGCTAGAGCAACAAGTGATCTTAACTGCTGAGCCAATTCTCCATATCCTATTTATCAATACTGTATATGGAAACTGTATCTGTTATTTATTTTACAAATATAAGGATAAATTCAAGCTGAACATTTTTCAATTTCTTGAAATACTAAAAAAAGTCACCCTTGAAACAAATCAAAAACAGAAAATTAACTGATATTTATACACAAACCAACACTATGCAAATTAGCGTATTTATTCTGACTGTATTCTGACACACTGGAGCAGAGTGTGTGAAAAACCACAAGACTGTACAGCACAGCAGTGCTCTGGCCATGAACTTCATGAGAGTCAGCACTGTCACTGGGCATGCTGATCAGTGTCAGGGATTGCCACCTGCTTAATTCATCTAGTGGTAATGATCATAATGACATTAGGTGTACACGCAGTATGTACTGAGTGCTTTACATAAATTAACCCCTTTGATTATGATGGCAAACTCTTAATGGTAGGTACCATTATTATCTCCATTTCGCAGGTGAAGATGTTGAAGATGTTTTGTGGTACAGGGTTAGTAAGTGAAAGATTTATATAATACAGTACTGGTAGCTTAACTTATGATTAGCAGAAATCTATTGTCAGCAGTGTAGTGCCTATATATATATATATATATATATATATATATATATATATATATATATAAAATTGGACACATTCTGGATACTTATTCAAATCCAAGCCAGTCTGGACAAGAGTAAAGAATAACTTGAATATTTTTTGTTGAAAAAGTTTGGGATAAAATATGTAAAGTGTTTGCCACAGTTGAGTATTTCTACAAATCCATCCTCCACACACAGTCTTACATTCATGATAATTTCTCACAGAAGTATTTGCCATCAGTCTATCTTGCATAAGTAGTTCAAGAAAAACCAAGAAGCAATCCACTGTACTGACGTGGAGAAACACCCTATCTTGCTGTTAAGAAAATGTAATTGTGGCTCAAATTAAACGGTGGTAGAAGTGTATCTTCTGTGCTAAGAATCTGGAGGACGCTTTAAGGCTTATTCAGGTTCTCTGCTGCGGGCCCATTTTCAGGTCTCTAATCTGTCCTAGACAATAATGGTAGAAATGAAATAGCAAGGGCAGAATGACGGGCCTAACTGTTTTCTGAGTTTCCCGTGGAGGTGAGACATGGGCCTGCATCAAGTATGGGCATTACACCTAAGTGGCTATTTCAGGGACCTTTCAGACAGAATTGCCAGCATATGATTTGAAACAAGTACAGTACACCTTTGGGGGGAAATCACATTTTTATAGACTGATAGGTTATAGAAATAGCCATAGTTCCACACAAAATTCGGTGGTTGTGTTTTGAAGAATCAAATCAAAGTTAGGCTTTGCAAAATGTCATGGCAGCTACACACCAGAGCTTCAGCCTATGACCTTTGTCATGCTCTCTGGCTTCTCGGTGGAATTTTAGGCAACATATACAAGTGTACATTATGGTCCCCTGAGAACTGCTATATACACCTTGTAGGTTAGTAATGTACGTGTGAAATGTTAGAGAGGAGCTATCAGTGGATTGCAGGCTTATTCAGTCTGGGAACAGATAGGGGTGGTGGTTAATTTATGGGCATTTGATTGGGTCTCTGGGTGTTAAGATATTTGGTCAAATATTTTACTAGATATATCTGGGAGGGTATTTCTGAATGAATGTTTAATACTTGAGTCAGTTGACTGAAGTAGATTTCCCTCCCCCGTGTAGGCTGGCATCATTCCATTCAGTCAAAGGCCTAAATAGTACAATATTGTGGGATAATCTTTTTTTACACTGTGAAGATGTGTGTTTGCCAAGGCGCCTTCTGATTGGCCTAGTAAGGAGTTGAATGGCCAATAGCTAGGCAGGAGAAAATAGGTGGGTCTTGTGGGGAAAGGGAGGAACTGAAAATGAACCTAGGCTTGTGAGAGACACCAGCAAGATACTGAAGAAGTCGGACATATGGTACACAGGAAAGGTAACTGCACCACACGGCAGAACATGGATTAACAGAAATTGGTTATTTTAAGTTATAAGAGCTAGTTGGGAAAAAGCCTAAGCTAAGGCTGAGCTTTCATAATTAATAAGAAGTCTCTTTGTTGTTATTTGTGAGCTGGTGGCTCAAAGGAAGATTCCGACTACAGTACAAAGAAGTCTGTGTCTCCCAAGTAAGAGGGAACTCTTCCTATTGGAAGGCTTTGAGCTGGGACACTGGCGTTTCCTGACTTTTAGATTTGTAGCCTTTGGGCTTCTAGACTGAAATGATATGTGGGTATTCTGAGTCTGTGACATTGCCTACCACATCCTGCTATTCCTTGTGTGAGGGCAGCACTTGGATCTTCCTGGACAAAGTTCCTTGCATGCTGGCTGTAAGAAACATCCTTCACACTCTCCCAATATGGAGAAGGTGTAAGCATTGACTTCCTCAGGAAAGGAAGACAGAGAAGTCGACGAGATTATGTTTAATATTGCCATGACAATCACAGAGAAAATGATATGTTTGCAGCTACTGATTTTTAGAGAGCCCTTCCTTTGAGCAACCGCCTTAGGAGCCGGTGTCTTGCATCTCACGAGATACAAGTCCATGAGAGGAAGACAGAAAGGCAGGAAGGAGCAATGGTTTTTAAACTAAAACTTAAAATTGCAAATCCCAAACTGGAGATGAATGTTTCTGATGAAGTATGTGATGGCTTCACCATTTTTAAATTCTAACTTCCCAGTGTCGTTCTCTGCTATAAACTATTGCCTTTTGGCTTAAGAACTGGAGCCTTTGTCCAGAGGCATCTCAAAGGACTCATTTACAAAAACAGACTTCAGGGCCAAAATTCTTCATTACCCCATTGCCTCTGATGCCACTGCATGCAAAAAAGAAAAAAAAAAAAGAGCCATACTTCATCAGCTTCAAATATTATTCTAAATCTGATGTAATGTAATTATCATTATAATATAAATTGTGGGTGGAAATAGATCTAAAATTTATTCTTGTTTAACCAAGGTATTAGGCAGAGTGAGAGCACAGTTTATTTGTGAGATGAAGCAAGAAGTGGCTGTTAGCCTCCAGTGGCCAAGTCAGCTGGGCTCACGGCTATCGACAGTGTCAGCACCTTCCACGCGTTCTTTCTCAGTGCTTTTGAGTTTAGAAATTCTTGGGCTCTGCAAAAGTAATACCATACTAAAATGATACATAACAGCCTGAGTTGCATTTACATAATTGCAATGGATATGATTAATACAAATTATATTAATTGCTTGTTTTACTGCTTTCTGCTGATTGGTTGATTTACTAGTCGCTTTGGTATGTACAAGAAATGATCTGAATTATCTTTTCGTTTCAATTAAGGGGCTAGTGATAGAGGACACGCTTTGATATGTTGATGGCAGAAGTTCACCCTTAAAGGGCGATTTCCTTGACTTCCTAAGCGAACACTTAAATAGAACTGCAAGATGTGTTTTGAGACTTTCAACTTATTTGATTTTTTTAGCATACATTCAGAGAAGATATAAGCATAATATAAAAAGAGTTTGCTCTGTATCACTTTCTTCTTATTTCACTTGACTTTATGTGTAATAAACAATATTGAGAGTAAAGATTTTTTATACTTTTAGAACCTTTATTTAATATTGTCATAGAAATGAGTATGATTTTGTCCTTAGTATTATTATTATCTAGCAATGATCAGCAGATATCATGGTAATCATTGAAGTATGTATATGCACACTACCAACAAAACCTGTTAAATGCTAAGAAATTTATTATGCACAGAGTTCACATACTTATTGTAGTTTTATGTCAACAAGGCATTCACACATTTCTATCATGTTCTTTCCTTTATACTTTTTGTTGGATTTTCTCAAACAATATTTTTCAAAGTTTATGTTGCAACTGACAGGAGTAATAGTTTATGGTTATTAACAGTAAAATCTGTTACTAAGATCTAAGGCGGTGGGCATTATTGTTTCCTATTGCCTTTATGATATGGTGTTTGTGATGTAGCATTCCTAAAACAGTAAGTACTCCTTGGAGAAATAAGTTGAGTAGAAAATCAAATAATTTGTCACATAAAACAGACTAAGAGAGCGCCATCTGGCTAAGCCATTAACGATATCTATGTAGTTCTAACTGCCCATTATAGTGACCAGTCAAAGCCTATCCACTTTTATTCATGCTCATCTAATTGTACAGTTTCAGAGTAAAGCGAGAGATTTGCTTCATTTTTCTGTTGAAAATGAGTGGAAGACATCAATTTCTTTTCTCACTTTTCTCTTAATGGGTTGAAATAAAGACTCACATGCATGGCTTTTCAATCTCTTTTACAATTTTATTTTACTACTTGGTTATTTTAAGGTCAAAAGATTTCCATTTCCAAAATACGTTAACAGAAATAATAAAGCAATAAAATTTGGACTTAGATAATATGGACATTTTTCTTAAAAGTGTCAACATGATTTACAAATTATTAAAAAGGCAGTAAAACTCGAACTTGTATAGCATACACTTTACCTTAAGCTGTCAGAAGCATGATTTTATTTTATTAATGTCGCTAATATTTTTCTTATCAATGTAGAAAGTGAAGTAAAGCCCACTTATCTAAGAATCATGAGACCCGCAAATGCTAGAAACTCCTATGTTATATAATTTATTTTCATTCATTCAGTGTCTGCATTCATTTTGTATATAAGTAAAGGTCAAGTCTATAGCAATAAGATGAAAAAATTTGAGGCTTTTCTAGTTGCATCAGACTCCAAGCATCATTTCTGTATAAGATATCTGGACAGTTTGGATGGGGAGATACCTTAGTTGGTAAAGTGCTTGCCCCACAAGGAGGACCTACGTTTGAGCCCCAGACTCGCCTAGGCTGGGCCTGGTGAGACATATTTGTAATGCCAGCAATGGGAAGTAGAAACAGACAGATCCTTTGGACTCAACGGCAAACAAGCCTTGCCCAGTGACTTTTCCCCCCAAAACAGTGTGACAATGACTTTACAACACCATCCTAAGTTGACCTCTGGCCTCCCCAGGCTCATGCACAAACATGTGTATGCACACTGGTACCTTCACAGACACAGACACACAGACACACACGTTATCCAGAGACTTCTTTCAAGAGCTGTCTATATGAGATGATGATGTCAGTTTTCTATTCAGCTAACCTATGCTGACCACAGGTTATCTGCTGAGAATACCTCTTGTAAGCGGGATTGCCAGCTTCGTGCAAAATTTGAAACAGTGTTTTTCAGATAGGTACTACAACATTTTTGCAGATATTCATTTGAAAAATAGTGCCTTCTGCATGTCTAAAATATTGTTTTTATGAGAAGTGTATTCCAGAAGAAAAAGACTGGTCCATTACCTTAAGAAAATGCTATTGAATACTATGATAGGGGAAATACATTTTTCTTATATCAGCTATTTCTCTAAACATATTTTTCAGAGAACTCTTTTCAAAGTAGAATGTAATCAGAAGTAAGGAGACATGGTTCTCTTGAGAACTGCTAAGTGAAAAGACAGCGAATAAAACTCTTATCCATTTCTGCAAGAATGGTTTGATCCCCATGAGACTTGGAACATTTGATATGGCAGAAGTGATGCTGAAGGAAATGGATTTTCCCAACTAATGGTCTCTAATCATAGCATGCTTGATATCTCAAAGCTGTATTCTCTAACACAGTGAGTCACAACCTGTGGGTCACAACCCTTTTGGTGGGGGGGGGGTCGAAACACCCTTTCACAGGGGTCACTTAAGATCATGGGAAAACACAGATTATATTTACATTACAGCTCGTAACAGTAACAAAATTACAGTTATGAAGTAGCAAGGAAAATAATTTTGTGGTTGAGGATCATGACAAAATTGTGGAACTATGTAAAAGAATCATAGCATCAGGAAGGTTAGAACCACTGCTCTAACATGGAGCATTAGGTGTATATAAATGGTAACCAGATATGATAAAGAAGAATTTACCTCCTAACACCTGCTGCCAATGGTCATTTCCTCTAGGGAGAGACTGAAAAGTCTTCCTTAAAATTCTACGACTGTTTCACAATAACCTTGCACAGTGCATCCTGAGGAGTCCGTATGAAGCCCAAGTACTTGGGCAAAGTGCTTGAAACCTTAGGGCACAGCAAAGATGGTTTTGAAATACATAATTTTCTTTTTGCTCAAAATATGTTTGTTGCCAGGCCATTCCTCCTTATCCATTTTACAGTCCATGACTGGGAAGCTTAAAGTGTTGTAAAACAGGTCTCTGATTCCACATTGGGCCATGTTCAGGCTCATGTGTCAGCAGTAAAGGACCTGCTAGGCAGAGTGGTAACCCCTCGGAATGCCCCTCTCCATTACTGACAATTGCTTTCTACGGCACAGCCAGTGCTACAGGCTGATGATGAGAACACTGCTGCCTTGCTGGTGAGACAGGCAACAGGAACATGGGTAATGCGGCTATGGCAATATACTCACACTATGTTCCCTGCACCGCTTACATACAAACACAGCTAGCCCTGCTTACTCAAACTAGTGAGATAGTAGCTTGTGTGTAGCCCTTCGTAGGCTACTACTGACCTTTGATCAGCACTCATTTCAGACAATCGGCACACCTATCTTTTATAATTAAATTTCAAAATTATTGTCATGGTATCTTTGAATATTATACAATTTTTTAAAAATTCAATTGAATACCAATTTTTCACTCTGGGAGTCTCACTGGGTTTTTTTTTTGGGGGGGGGGTGCTATATTGCAGTGATATATTGTATACCCTAATAAAGCTTACCTGAGGATCAGAGGACAGAGCCAGACACTAGATTACACATAGAGGCCAGACAGTGGTGGCACACATCCTTAATCCTTTCACTCCGGAGGCAGAAATCCACCTGGATCTCTGTGAGTTCAAGGCCACAGTGGAAACAGAGCCAGACAGTGGTGGCACACACCTTTAATCCCAGTACTGGAAAGCACACACACGCCTTTAATCCCAGGAAGTGACATGGCCAGGCAGAGAAAGGTATATAAGGCGTGAGGAAACAGGAAATAAGGCAGTTCAGTTGAAACCAATTCGGGTGAGGACTCAGAGGCTTTCAGTCTGAGGATTCGTGGAAACAGGATTGGCTAAGGAGTTGGCGAGGTGAGGTTGGCTGTGGCTTCCTCTGCTTCTCTGATCTTTCAGCTTTCACCCCAGTATTTGCCTCTGGGTTTTTTTTTTTTTAATTAAAAGACCATTTAAGATCCGAACAATACTATATTACTTTTCTTGTGATAAAATACCTGAAAAAAGAAACATGAGAAAGAGTGTAGCCAGAAGTCTCTCGGTCCCATCCAGCCCTGCAATCCCACAGCCACTTATAAAATAATCATTCAGAGGCTAATATTAATTATAAACTGTATGGCTTATGGCTTCATCTTCTTGCTAGCTAGCTCTTTCATCTTAAATTAACCCATCTGCATTAATCTATATGTTGCCACGTGGCCGTGGTGTTACCGGTCTGCTGGCATCTTGTTGCTCCTTGGTCAGTGGCTGACGTCTCTCTCGACTCCACCCTTCTTCTCCCTGTATCTCTGCTGGCTGTAAGCTTTCTTGCCATAGGCCCAAACAGCTTTATTTATTATTCAGTGGGAGACGCACATATTCACAGCATACAGAAAGACATCCCCCAGCGGAAGAGTCTGTTTTGGCTCATGGTTTGCAGGTCCATGGCAGGGAAAGAATGATGACAGTCATGTGGGGAAAGCTACTGAGTCACATCACATTCACAGCCAGGAAGCAGAGGAAGGTGAATGCTGGCGTCCACTCCCTTTCTGCTTTCTCATTTCTATTTGCTTAGGGATCTCTTCCTGAGGGATAGTACCACCCTCATTCAGGTAGAATTTCCCCCCTCAATTCAATATCTCTGGAAATGTCTCTGTTTTTATTTTTTTGAGATAATAATTTAGTTACATTTCTCCCTTATTTCCTCCCTCCAAACCCTCCCATATACCTTTCTCCACTCTCCTTCAAGTTCATAGCCCCTTTTCTCACTAGTTGTTATTGCATGCATATATGTATATGCATATATGTATGTACATATATGTATATGCATGCACATACATAGTCCTAAATATAACCTGTTAAGTCTATATAATGCTACGTGTGTATGTATGTTTTCTAGGCGAAATGTTTGGCGCTGCACAATCCTTTGGTGTGCTCTTCCTAGGAGACCACCTCTCCCATTCACAGCTTTCCTCAGTTGCCTATAGTTCTTTGTGTAGGGTTGAGGCCTGTGGGCTTTTCATGGTCGGGTTTGGCATATGCATTGGTGTAATCCTTTTCCAGCTCCTATTTGGGCAGTCAGACGGGTGAGATTTCACGGGTGTAGCTTATGATATTTCTAGGAGACAGGATCTCACGGTAAACCCCCTGAACCCCTGGCTGTGACAATCATTCCTGCCCCTCTCCCAGTGTTCCCTGAGCCGTAGGTACAGGATGGCTTTGTAGTTGTATCCATTGGGACTGGCTTCCACAAGTCTGCATTTTGATTGGTTGTGGTTTTGTACCAGTCTCCATGTGTTGCAAAAAGAAGTTTCTTTAAGACATTTCCAGCTATCTCTGGCCAGGTGGCGGTGGCGAAGACCTTTAATCCCAGCATTCTGGGGGCAGAGGCAGATGAATTTATGAGTTCGAGGCCAGCCTGGTCTACAGAATGAGTTCCAGGATGGCCAGGGCTGTACAGAGAAACCCTGTCTGGAAAAACAAAACAGAACAAAACCCACATTTCCAGAGGTATCTCATCTAGGTGTTTCTAAATCCTGAGAAGGTAACAATGAATACTAGTTATCAGAGAGAGGGTTCTATTGCGTCTCTAAGAAGAATGTACTACTGGAGTAAGTCTCATCCTATGAGGGACACAGGAAAGCATGCAGACACAGACATACATGAACTCACTTGGGTGTGCTTTAAGAAAACGCACCAGGTGCAAGAAAGGTCATCAGTAACAATGATAAAGATGATTTCTCATGTGCACACTGCTATTGTCAGGGATGTACATGTTTTAGTAAGGAGTCTTTTGAAGTAGGTACTGTGCTGATCCCCACTCGATAGCTGAAGGAAAGGAAGGAAGGAGGGTTAAGCAAATCCCTAGTCGCTTGGCTGGAAGGCAGAAGCCTAGACTTTGGCCCTGGGCTGTTGGACTTCAAAATCAATCCTCAGCCATGATCTATCAGCAGTCCTGGATCATATTTTATCACAGGCTTCTAGCCATGCTGTCTTTCCTGCAGGATTTGTATTGGATTATTTTGTCTAACTTTGTTACTCTCTCTCTCTTTTTTTTTTTTTCAGGAGGAGAGTGAACTAGTCTCCATGCGGGCTTTCATATTTTAATCTTTATTGAGTCTATAAAAACAATTTTGTAAATAGTAATAAAAAGTTGCAGTTACTACCGAATTCCCATGTGAATCGAACTTTCGAGCAATTGTTCCAAGGCTTCATTTGTTTCTGGCCTCACCGAATCATCAGACATGAAATCTGGATAAGGCTGATCTTATTGTCATTTTCAGGTCTTTAAAAATAGCTGTTGGAGGACATGACCTGCCCTTCTTATGGATTCTATTGAATGATGAGCTCAGCTGATTGTATAGATCATTCTATTTGCTTTCTCCTTTAATACTGCTTATTGGCAAATCAGTGAGTAGTATTTTCCCTTCTGGTAGTGTTTAAAATAAATGAACTTTATATTAACAAAATATAGTGTTATATCTTAATGTACTGTCTATTACAAACAAAACCCCATAATATTTGCCATATTGTCACTATATTTTAATTGGAATTATTTTACAAGTCAATGAATACTACTATATCATTAGTGTTATTACTCCAACATAATTTTCAATATTGAGTTAAAGGAGCACAACTGAATTTAGAATTTAGCAAATGGCCAAGGGGGGAAAAATGACCTTTTGATTGTTAGATCAAATGTAGTTGAACTTTGACCTGTATGTACTGGCCTTGCCCACACTCGGGAACTAAATTGAACTATTTTTTTTTGTTGATTTAGGGTTTTCTTTTTTGATCTGCCTTAAAGATCAATTTTACTTTATTGCTCAGATTGTCATGTAGTTTATCTGATTTTGTCATTGAAGAATAAAGGAGAGCTCAATTGTTAGTCAAGTAATGTCTCAGCTAAAATAATAAAATGAATATCGGATTACTCAGTGGATCAAACCACTGATTTGAGGACACTAACTTTTTAGTATTTCACTTCATTAAATTGAACATTATATTTATTTCATGATAATTAATAAATGACTTTTTGTTTGGTGATGTTCTAAACTGTCTGCCAAGTCAGTTAAACAACATCATAGCTTTGGGGTTATGATGTGGCACAGAAAAGAAAGCATAATTTCAAATGCAAATTTAAATGATGGCATGCTGTGGTATGAAGCACCAAATAATAGTGTTTAACAAAGGGGGTTAAGACGAGGTCAGCTCTCCTCCTGGCTACTCAGAAGTAGTTCATCAAGCAGTTAGAAAAAGAGGGAAATGGTTATTAGTTGACTGTATTTTAGACAATGAAGGTCTTCTAGGAGTAGCCTACATCATGCAAGAGTACAGATGTGGAATGCTAGCACTGTAGGCCAAGAAAAAAATGGACTGAGAGTAGATTTAAGTAAATAGTAAGTAGAGATAGTGTGATCTTGCCTAAATTCTCTGAAATCAAGTGATCTATAAGTAATAGAGTTGTGATAACCCAGGCTACACCCAGAAAGAATGTCCAGATTGTGTTCAGTTCAATTAAAATTTCATTCTGTTCTAAATTCATTACTAAATTTTTTTTTTTCCTGGAGTGTTTTGATAACCTGCAGTTGAAGTACCTGGAAAACTCATTGACATTTCATTTATACTTGGTGATAGGCAGATCATTCCCCAGAACATTGTCTAAATACTGCTGAGAGATGTAACTTGACTAGTAAATTAATGTTTTCTGGCGATTTTAATGTTAACATAACATTTCAAGCCATTGCTCATCAGGGGTGCGATATTGTGCTTCTCAAGATGCACGAGACAAAGGCACTTAATGAGTTTTGGCTGTGCGGCACATATTGTGCACAAGTCTGTTCAAACTGTTACAGGCTTCCTGCCAAGACATGGAGGAGAAATTGCTTAAAAGCTTAGGAGAGAAATGGCCTTGTTCCCTGCTGTGTGTCTCCGTGAATGGTGTGTCGACAGTTGTAGGAAATTTGGGTATAGCAAGCAGTGTTGGTTCTAGAGGAGGCTAGTTGCCTCAAAATAACTTACAGAGAAGGGGTACAGGGTTTCCTTCCTTTATGGTGCATTTATGTTGAGGTAACGTCATTGTAAATTGAAAATATTGTTGAGTCAAAAAATTTAGGCAAGAGATCCTTATTGTGCAAGAGTGACACTTGTGTCTTGGGAGTAATCAACAGTTGTCTAATTGGATTTAAGGCCCACTCAGTGTGAATACTTTCATGCCTCGTACTGCAAACCTGGCCAACTACCCATGCTGGAGAAGTCAGAGACCTGAGAGGAAGACCCACGACTGCCCTTCTCCTAAACAAATGTAACTTCTCATTGCATTCTAAGTACCCTCCTTTATCCACAGATCAATGTTGCTCCCAGTCTTGTGAGAAGCTTCTTACTGCAACAGCTGGTGACTGAAACAGAGATCCACACCTGACCAGGATGTGAGAATAAGTGTCTGTGGTGTGTCCAACTACATACAACACAGCCACTACACACCTAAGGCTGTGGAAATATTACAGGAGGCAGAGGAAGAGATTGTAAGAACCAATGGCCCTGGATGCCTGTTGCTACATATTACACCCTAGATGTGATAGGAAAAATGCACCCATGAGTCTCTACAATATGTTTGACTGAACAAGATTGGTATAGGCGTAATGACAATACCAAGTGATGTGCTAATGTGGGTGGAAGAAATTCCACAAAGTCGAACCCCTAGATGAAGGGCTATAGGCCATTAATGGTTGCTTGAAAGGAGAATCAATTTCCTCCTGGGATGAACTGTCACACAGGCTGTCCAATGCCAAGTGGTCAGCCCTGGACACATGCACATATAAGCAAACCTAAATAGACTCAGTAGGATGGATATACATATGTATGCATGTAACATATACATATGTGTATATAATATTGTATTATGAATATATGTATATATATGACAATAATAATTTAAAAATAAGGCATGAGTTTGGGAGGGAGAACAGGGAAATAGAAGGAGTTGAGGAGGAAGAGGTCGGAGTTATATAGATGTAGTACTTGTGTATGAAGTTCTCAAAAAAATAAAAATACATTGTCTGAAAATTTTAATGAATTAATAAAATATTATATTGAAAATACTTTTAGGGCTTGGGGAGATGGCTCAGTTGGGAACATTCTTGCCATGCAAACATGAATACCTGAATACGGATTCCCAGCATACAGAAGCCAGGCAAGGAGGTAGGGCATGTAACCTCAGCTCCAGGGGTTCTGCCAGTCTATTTATTCAAATGGGTGAGCTTTGGGTTCAGTGAGAGACCCCTTTTGAAAAAATAAGTCAGAGAGGGGTCAAGGAAGACACCCAGCACGAACCATAAGCCTCCACATGCTCACAACACCTCCATGCATTTGTACATGCATTTGTACCTCCCACATGCAAACATTATAAGACTATGTACATAAACACACACACACACACACACACACACACACACACACACACACACACGCGCACACACACACACACACACATCTGCACACACATGCAATTTAATGTGTGCAAACTGCTGAATACTGTAGCTTATTCTAGGCAACTTTAACTGTGTTCAGAACACTTACATTACCTAGTCTAACAACTGGACAAAACTACCTGCTGCAAACCACACCGTATAATAAAGTGTTGAATGTATCATGAGGCAGATCAAATATTTCTCTTTACAAAAGCCCTAGCCATTCTGTACACTGTCAGTTAATTTGAGTAACTGAATGGCTAATTAGAAGCGGTGGCTGTGGCCTCCGGGCTGCTCACAGGGGAGTATTGTGTCATATATTTCCAGTCTAGGGAAAATTCAAAACTCAAAGTACAAATTTCTGTTGAGTATTTCCACTTTCCCACAACTGTAAAAGTAAAAAAAAAAAAAAAAAATCTGAAGTTCAACCATGTAAGGTCAAGGACTGCTTTAGTGAGTCTACTGCAGTAGTCCTACTTCACAGTAAGCTATGACTCCAATAGGCAATGCCTCTGTTGTTGGTTGGTCTTTGGTCTTTTTTGGGGGGGGCCTGCCACCCAGCTCCCAAATAAATCACACACGGAGACTTATTCTTACTTATCAACGCCCAGCCTTAGCTTGGCGTCTTTCTTGTCAGCTTTTCTTAACTTAAATTAATCCGTCTACCTTTTGTCTCTGGGCTTTTCCTGTTCTCTTATTTTTGTGAGTCTTACTCTTATTCTGTTGCTTTTTGTTGTGTAGCTGGGTGGCTGGCCCCTGGAGTCCTCCTCCTTCTTTGGCTCCTAGCTCTCCAGTCTCTCTTCCTAGTTTTCTCCTTCTATATTTTCTCTCTGCCTGCCAGCCCCGCCTATCCTTTCTCCTGCCTTGCTATTGGCCAGTTCTTTATTAGACCATCAGGGGTCTTACACAGGCACAGTAACACAGCTTCACGGAGTTAAACAAATGTAGCATGAGCAAAAGTAACACAGCTCAAAAGAATATTCTACTGCAGGCCTCACCTAATCATTGTTGGTGTTCATTCACCCTGCACAAATAGTTCCTGCGATAATTTATTTGCTACACTTCTTGAAACTGGGATTGGCTAGTTACATTGCAATTTTAATATTGCATTTTTGTATGTATAGCAAAAAGTTAAATTATTCATATCTTCAATAAATTTTAAAAATAAATAACAATTAAGTTTCTTACCCATTAATCATCTGCAAATGAAGGCTAGCAAAGGCTGATATCCTATGTGGCCATCTGCTTGTAGGACAGAGATGTGAAAGCTTTATTTCCATGTTGAAGAATCACTACAGGATGGAAAAATGAATCATCTATAAAAACTTAAACACAGAGGGGATGATTTTATTTAAAATTAAAAAATTCTTTCCAATATGCTTTCTAGATATAAACATTATTTTATATAGTTTTAAAAATAAAAGTTCTTACTTTATCCATGTGTATATGTCTGATATTATAAGTCAGTCATTATAACAATTATAATTTGTTACACAACTGTGAAAAAATTAGCTGATATTTATTAAATGTTTGTTAGATGTCAGGAACTATTTAAAGTGCTTTATTTATAGACACACACACACACACACACACACACACACACCAAGACATTTAAAGTTCTCAAAGGTCCTATGATATAATTACCATTACTGACAATATTTGATACATGGAAAAAGTAAGATCCTTAAAAAGTTGGGAATTTGTCCAGTTTTTACAGTTAGAGGTTGCTGAAGCCAGGGTTCAGTCCTTCCTGTGTACTTACAGGCTTGTGTGCCCTTATACGTACTCACATTACATGGGGTGGGTAGAAATGAACTGTTGCGTTTGTAAGTGTGGATATATTCTACTTTGGAAGACACAGTACCTGGGACTAAGCTTGGTGGTACCGTTTTGCATTTGGTGTTATTGTAAGGATTATGTCCTTAATTACGTCAGTAGTCTGCAATGGTGTCCCAGCCTAAAAAGTGGGTGTGCCCTCTGTGCCCTCTCTCTTTCCACACTCTCTCCTTCCATATTCTCCCCCCTCCACGCGGTCTGCGGTCTCTCTCTCTCTCTCTCTCTCTCTCTCTCTCTCTCTCTCTCAATAAAGCTCTAGAAAGGTAACCATGACTCGTGATTCTACTGTGACTCTCCTCCAGCACTCTCCTCCGTCGGCTTTAATTATTTTAACCATTTCCACATGATGACTGTGTAGCATGAAGTCAGTCTCGCTCTTGTGCAGGTGGTAGCACTTTCTATCTCTGGACATCATTGCTGAATGAATGTAGAAGGAACAGACCCAGGAAACAGCATCTCTGTCTGCTGTGGGATGTTCTGTATGGCAAATGTGTTGCTAATAAAACACTGATTGGCCAGTGGCTAGGCAGGAAGTATAGGCGGGACTAACAGAGAGAATAAAAAGAACAGGAAGGCAGAGGGAGGCTCTGCCAGCCGCCGCCAGGACAAGCAGCATGTAAAGATGCCGGTAAGCCACGAGCCACGTGGCAAGGTATAGATTTATAGAAATGGATAAATTTAAGATATAAGGACAGTTAGCAAGAAGCCTGCCACGGCCATACAGTTTGTAAGCAATGTAAGTCTCTGTGTTTACTTGGTTGGGTCTGAGCGACTGTGGGACTGGCAGGTGAGAGAGATTTATCCTGACCGGGGGCCAGGCAGGAAAACTCTAGCTACATCTGTCCCTTTCTTCCCCATTCTACTCAATTTCTCTCTGATTCTGTCTACTTTCTGCTGCAGTCATCTCTCTGTGAGGTTATTAGGAAGTGCTCGGTTTACATTCATTTTATACGGACTGATATTTTAAACATACTTCATTTCAATTCTCATTCAGAGCACAAAGTTGAAGTTCAGCTCAGCCTTTTGCTGGATTATCAAGAAGCCCTTATTAAGTGAATTTAGATTACTGAGGCCTTACTAAAAAGTTCAGTATGTTATCCTCCTACCATGATTGCTGCCTGTGAATTGAATATTGTTTATAACAACTCAGTGTTTGAGAATAAGATGCTTGTTGTAATATGGCTTGTCTTTGACCTTCAGAAATATACCAGTCTTCCTGGTGAACACTTGCAAACTATTTTAGATTCTTTCCAATCCTCTTAGCCTTTTAGATTATCAGAAGCACAAGGATTACCCATCAAGAACCAAATGGCAGATGTCAGGGATTCTGCCTATCTCTCTTAGCATGCCCAGACCATCAATTTTTTACATTATTGTTTTCAAGAATTGTGGGTTTGGAGGAATGGAGAAGAATGTTGATTTTGATGGAATAAAGCAGCAAGGTTATAACTTACTGTCTCAAACAACCTAGGAAGAATATATTTATTCTATTTAAAGATATAGTAGTAGAGCTTGGGGGAGGGCTCAGTGTATAGAAGTGCTTGCTACTCAAGGATAAAGACAAGAGTTCAAATCTCCAGTACCCCCTTAAAAAGCAGTGTAGCCACATGTACCTGTAATCCTAGTTCTGTAGGAAGAGGATAGAAACAGGAAGACTACTGGGGCTTGCTGGCCACTAGCCTGTCTGCAGTTTCAGTGAGACATCCTGTCTCGAGGGAAGAAGAAACATAGGGAGAGATCAGTATACAGTATCCTCATGGGTACACAAACATGAACACACAGATGTTTGTACATATACTGCACACATTTATATACACAGATACACACACACAGAGAAGGGGGTGCTATAGTTGGAAAGAATGACTAGTATCAGCAAAATCCATCTCTCAGTGAGGAGGACATCATGATCCAAGCTATAGTTTCAAGTTATTTGCCTATGGGTCCTCCACAATGTGTGTATGATTGAAAGGGAAGTGCCAACAAACTGGGTATCCCCACCTAATGCCTAAAGTTGACTAAGCAACTGCACAAAAAACAATTACGGGCAGACACTGGGTTGGAATGAATCTCCCTGGTGTCTTCCAGGGAACATTTCCCAGGATTGGGCTTTCTAAATCATCCATGTAATGCCCTAGGAAGATCGCTCCACTCCACAGGAAACCAGCATGATCCATTGGACCTCACGCAGTAACTTGGGTATGTAATCTCGGATGTAACTGAGGAGGAATTGCAACAGAAAGGGAAAAAATTACTTTATCTTAGCCTGAGCATATCTGTAGAACATGCCTGGTAATATTGTTTCTTGAGAAAGAATAATGAATAAAGTTAGGTTTGGCATCATAGTTTTGTCAGACTACAAGGAAGGAATTAGATGGTTGAGTTTTTCTAAGGTGAGCAAACTGCCATTTGAATTGCAGCGATCTCATTAATATCTTCTTCCCAAAGAAAAATGCAGTCGTGATGCTGGTGTACATATGCACACACAACACACACACACACGAGTGTGAGGAGTGTACATGTGCAAGCGGCAGAGGAGAGACGCAGAAGAATAGGGGTGGAGGCAAGAACAAAATAGATAATTAGTTCCTAAGATCATTTATGGGAGTGTGAGCATGCGTGTGTGTGTGTGTGTGTGTGTGTGTGTGTGTGTGTGTGTGTGTGTTTGTGTGTGTGTAGCTTGAAAGTTGTGTTTGTATGAACTACAATCCACTTTGAGACTGTTTCAAGTTATCATTGCCCCTTCCAACCACTTTTTCAGAAATTAAGCTAGAATCTTCAAGGGATGACAGCCTGTACCATTTACAAAAGTCCTTTGGTGATTATGTATCCCTTATTGGTCACGCCACAAACTCTATACACTGACCTGACACTTCAGCATTCAGGAATCCAGTGAGAACCACCACACTTATCCATTTTTTTTTTCGGACACACATATCTTTCTTAAAGAAAATTCTCTCCGAGAGAAAGGAAGAGGGAACAGGTGTGAGGTCATGTTCTCATCTAATTAAAGATTAAATATTTCTTTTTCTAACGTAAGTATTTTGTATCATGCATTTCCCTTTAAGCTTTTTAAAAATGGTACTTAAATACACATTTTGGTGCATTCTGTTTTCCTTTTATGAAATGTAAAAGCTAATATTGGGCTGGAGATAGGGCTCATTAGTAGACTTGTTTAGGGCCTGACTTCAATTTAAAGCAACATGACAAAGTTCTCCGTTGTTTTAATTTGGTCATCCATCCATAAGATGTTTCAAAATATAATGCTTGGTCTGCATATACCATTACTGATGTGCTGCTCAGTTCTGTGGTGGTAAAGTCCTTCTGTGTCTGGGTCTTCCTATTTGGTTGAAATTTCTTTCTTTTGTTAGATTAAAAAAACTTATAGATACAAATAAATTAAATGTAAAGTATATTAAAAATATGCATATAAAATAAAATAAATATAATATAAATACGTAATTATGTAAGTTATATATTTGTTTATAGAACATGTTACATAATTACATAAATTAAGTACACGATGTGGTACCATCATGTTTTTACACCAGGTTAACCATTTTGTTGTCTCCATGGTGAATATGCAGCCTACTTTCCTCTAACCTCTGGCAGGTGCATGATGTGACTGCTCCCTTTATTTGGCTCATGTGCAACAACACACCAGAGCTGCTTTCTTGTTCTTAATGGCTTACTCCTTTAATGCTTTCTTATTCAACATAATAACATTTCCAAGCTTCTAGTAACTACTATTCTCCTCTCAACTTCTCTGAAAGTTCTTAAGAGACGCTTAAGTGAGAATGTGTGATTCTTGTGTCTGTGTGCATAGTTTATTCAGTTCTATTGATGTCACACATGGCCAGATTTCAATTTTCATAGACAAATAACATTCCATTATGTACACACATCACATTTTCATTATCTATTAGTCAGTTAATCGACACTTATTGGCTATTGTTCATAGTACTGCAATAAACTTGGATGTGTGAAATCTCTTTGACATAATGACTCATTTTCTCTAGATACACACTTAGGAGTAAGATTGCTGAACAACCTAGCAGTTAAATTTTTAGTTTTTAAGCGCCTTCATACCAATTTCTATAATGGTTTTATTAGTTGACAACCTCATAAGCACTATACAGGATTTCCTTGCTAATGCTCACCTCTTATTGTTATTCTTATAGATTTCCTTATTGGAAGAAAGGAATAACTTGATACTTTGATATATATCTCCTTGATGTTTAGTATTTTTTCATGTACCTGCTGTCCATTTGTATGTCTTTTGAGAAATGCCTACTTATGTTTTCTGGTTCTTAGTATACCCAGAATGCCCTTTGCAGGGCCTCCAATGATGCCTGCTTCATGTGATATTTTTGATATCATTGTATTTGCCATGTTTCTCCAGGATGCATGTCAGACCCAGAAAGAACACATCAGGGCAGGAATGTGGAAAGCCATACCAGTGAACTTTTCATTCAGCCCGGGGGTAATCTTAAAGGAATGATGTTCTGGGCAGCACCACAGCCATCCTGCCACAGATTCCTAGAAGTGTCTTTGGTCTTTCAGGTAGAGATGAGGACATGGACACTGGCAATGAGGGTCACAAAAGTGCTGAAGTTGTCATGGATGGTGTTGGCCAGTGGGGCCTGATAGTTGGTGATACAGAGGGTATTGCTGACAATCTTGGTAAAATTGTGATGTTCCTCATGGCATACACCTATCACAAACATGAGGGAATCAGCAGAAGATACACAGATGATGACCCTTTGGCTCCACCCCTCAAGTGGGCCCTCACCTTCTCCATGGAGCTGAAGACATCAGTAGACTCCATAGCATACTCATCACCAGCATCACACCATTTGATGATGGTGAGCTCTCACATTTGGAAGATGGAGATGGCCTTCCCATTTATGAAAAGCCTCCTCTTCTCAGCCTTGACTGTACCATGGGTCCTGCTGTGGATCGAATCACAGTGGAACATGTACACCATGTAGTAGAAGTCAATGAAGAGGTCACTGACCACTTTGCCAGAGTTGAAGGCAGCCTAGTAATAAAGAGGCCAATAAGGCCAAATATATTTCCTCAGACTTCCCCATTCCTTAAGTAGGGATTGGCACTTCAGGAGAAGATGAAGGTGTCTCTGGAACAAAGAGGAGTCAGGAAGGTGCAATCATATGTACCATCTAGGCCTTACCTTTCACTCCGTTACTTACATTTGTCTTTTTCTGAACAAAACCCTGTGTGGGTTGATTTTTACATTTTCATCTCATTGATTTTAAAGCTTACCAGATGCATGACCTAGAAGAAAGCTTGGGTGTTAGCAATTTGTTACTCTAAACTTCTGGACTCTTCATATAGCTTTTGGTTACCACTCAGAGGTTGAAGGTAAGCCCCTATTTTTGAAGACATTTCACACTTAGGACAAAGGATTTGGTTTATCCAAGCTATATCTAACCTGAAAGCCTCTGTCCTATAGTCCAGCTTCCACTATATTAGAAAATATGCAAACTGCCAAGGGAGGGAAGCAATTAATAGTCCTACTCTACTCAGCTTTAACACCTATAAATCACAGCAATGACCAGTATGACATCATATTTGTAAAGGTACAGTAAGTGGAACTCATGTGTTGGTGGTAACTAACAGCTGTCTAATTGGACTTAACACTCACACAACAGGAAAGTAATCATGTCTATTACTAGAAACCTAGCAAACATCTCAGGGCTAGTGATGTTATAGGTATTAGGAAGGAATCTACTACCAGCACTTTGTTAGATCAACGTAATTCCTTACTACATTTAAATATCATCCTTATACCCACAGGTAAATGTAGGTACCATGCATAAGGAAGCTTCCCTACAACAAATGGAGACTATCACAGAAAACACTACCAAGACACAATGCAGAGGTCAGTGAATTGCTGATAGTACAACTCTTGTGGCTATATCTATATTGCTGCTCCTGCATCTATGGTTCAAAAAATATAGAGGAAGAGGGGATGGGCAGATTGTAAGAGCCAGAGGGACAGGAAGTCTGCTGTGAATCTGTCTGTCCTAGAAATGGCTGAATAAAGAAGACTGGAACAATGGCAGTATCACTAGACATGTTAACATGGACAATTCACAGGCTCTCACCCCAGACAAAGAACTACAGGTAACTAATGACGAGGGGGGGATATTAGCCTCTCCCAGAGATGAGCCTCCTTGTTCGTTCGTTCGTTGTTCAAAGTAGAGTAGTCAGTTCTGAAATCATATATGCACAAACAACAAAAAACTGGACCCAGAAGGTTGTATTTATATGTTTGTGCTTATATATACACACACACACACACACACACACACACACACACACACACACACACACACATAACAATAATAGTTAAAGAAAAAGATGTTATAAATTTGAGAGTGGGAGGAAGATACAAAAGATATTGGAGAAAGGTTACCTGGGAGGAGTTGGAGGGAAGAAAGGGAAGGGTGGATGTGATATAGTTCTATTTAATTAAAAATGTATTTTAAAAAGTACATATTTATCACTAAACTTCCCACAAATTTTGTATGTTGTGCTGCCATTTTCATTAGTCTAAAGATACTTTTAATTTTTTGATTCTTTTCTTTTTTGGCTTTGATCCTTTTAATAATCTTTTTCAGCCTTTGGATTGGAAAATTTAATTCATTACATCTAATGCAGTTGTTTAGAAATAAAGCCTGCTGGATAGATGTGATATTCTTGGTTTGAAGGTGTCTGTTTCCTTCAAAACTTTAACATCATCTTGTTCTCTCCTGACTAATAAAATTTCTGGTGATAAATCTGTTAATGGTTCTATAATTGTTTCAATTCACAGACTATCAATTTTTCCTTACTGTTTTTTTCATAATTTTCTCTTTTACTTTAAGCCTCGACAACTTAATTATAATGTGTCTTCTTTGAGTCCTCTTTGTGCTCAATCTATTTGGGGTTCATTTGGTTTTGTGAATATGGATACTGTTTTTCTTGTTTCCTTTTCTTCTTTCCTTCTTTTTCTATTTTCTTCTTTCTTTCTTTTTCTGTTGTTCTACTTACTGGAAATTTATAAATGATTTCCCTTTCATTTGGTTTATTCTTTCCTCTGTGCAACTGAATCTTCTGTCAAAACTTTTAATAGAATTTTTTTCTTTTTTTTTTTTTTAAGATGTTGAACTATCTACCACTATGATTTCCATTTGGTTCTCTTAATGACTACTATTTCTGTTATTTTTTTTAATATTTATTGATTCATGCACTCTCTGTGTGTATGTGTGTGAGAGAGTATATGTATGAAGTGGTATGCATTTATTCACATATGTGGAGGCCAGAATTGTGTGGTCTCCTCTTTCACATTGACTATATTTCAGGGTAGAATGTTCTCTTGAGTCTGCAGCTTATGTTTGCTCAGATAGACTGGAAAGTAGAAATCACCAGCGAGCCTCCTGTTTCTGCCCTTCTCAGAGCTGAGATTTTAAGTGTGTGCAGGATAACTGTCTTATTACATTGATACTGGGATTTAAACTTTGGTCATCATGATTACATAGCATGTGCTCTTAATAATGTAGCTATCCAGACTTTGCTGCTATTTTAAGGGAGGTTTAATCTCTAAGCAAGTGAACATTTAAGGTAAGCCATGTGGATGAACCTTTTGTTGATATTGCATGGCTCAAGGTATTTTGGGGGAAAATATGAAATAAAAATAGAATTTTAAATTGGAATTAATATGGGATGTTTAGTGTAAAATGTTTGTAACAGTGTCTTAATATTCAACACAGTTTGGGTTAACATTTCTTGACTGAATAAGTGAGTAAATAAATGAACAATGTTGCTCTCAAGTGAAAAGTCTTAGTATGCAGGTGACATGAAGGCAGAAAGGGCAGTAATGGAGTAGGAAGGGTTAAATGGAATAAGGATGAGAGGGTCTCTTAAAAGAGGGAGTTTGGGGGGGG